>JAOUZG010035803.1:989245-1009666 GCA_026289955.1 Argiope argentata
ATCTTTCCAAAGAATAAATGTTGAAATAAAATTCAAATGATTTTATAAAATATTTTACACTTTTAACAAAACAGTATTTTCAACTAATTCTTCATATTAAAGATGAAAATACTATAATAAATCAGAATGAATAAACTTTTATTTACCTTCACTGGGTGAAATTTCTGGACAACAAGATAAAGTTCCGTTTTTTCCAACATTCAGAATAACCTTTTTTTATTTATATTTTTATCATAGATTATTTTTTATTAATAATTCAATGCATGTATTAAAAAACGCACATAGCCAATTGAAACTCAGAAAAAAATCTATGCCAGAAATTTGTTTCTTGATAAAATCCAGTTCTCGTGCGCTCCCGAAAAGGATGTCTCGAATCTGTGAAGGGTAGAAATGAACTGAAGGTAGACACGTGGTGATTCTCCGGAATCGTCTGAGGCGGGCGGAGATAGGGGTGGGGGTGGAATCAGAGTTTAGATACTTTCAGGGAAAGGGTGGATTGGAGGCAGGTGGCGTGGAATAGAAGTCGTTGGAATAGAAAAGGTGTCTGTGTTGCATTCGGATCTTTTTTGCGCTTCTCTCTCTATAAGAATGATAAATTTTTGTTTATAATCGAAGAAAGGGAAGATTTCAACCTTTTCCAGTTCTCCGACTGTTTTTTTTTTTTGCCGGGATTTATTTTCAATATTCATGGATTTCCTAACGGGCGATGCAGAATATATTCAGTATACAAAATTTCTGCAAAACTCGCATAAATCATGCAGCGGATCAAGAATTTGAAATCTAAAAACTAGATAGTTTTCAATTCTAACTGTGTGAATATTCTCAAATATTGAAGGAAGGAAAAGAAATAAATTTTCAAGCTTAAACTTAATTTTAATTACTTAAATAAGTGTAGACATTTTGCAAATAATAATGCGCATAGCTGTCATATATATAGTAATACATATAGATATAACACATTTAATAATACGTATAGACATTATAAATATAGTAATAAGTATAGGTATCGTACATATCGTCATTCATATAGATATTACACATGTAATAATAAGTACAGACATTATGCATATTAATATATATAGGCATCATACATATAGTAATACATATAGATATTACACAAGTAATAATATTTATATGCATTGTAAATATAGTAACACTTATATACATCTTACATATAATAACACGTATAGGCATAATACATATAGTAATATGTGTAGGCTTTAATACATTTTTATATAGAAATGGATACATATAGATTTATATGCATTTAGCAACACATATAAGCTTCATACATAAGCGCTTATAGGCATTAATACATTTATGTATAGAAATATATACATATAGAATATGCATATAGTAACACATATAGGCATTAATACATTTAATACATATATAGAAATTTATACATATATACTTATATCCATATAGTAATTAAAGACTTTTATTAGGATCGTTAAAAATATAATGAATGAATAATTTATATAATTTTAAAAAACATGAATTAAAAATATTTAATGTAGTTATTTTAAATAAAAAATAGTGTGATTGTAAAATAAGAATTAAAATCAAACGAAATATCTTTAGAATTGTATCTGGTACGATTGTTTCACAAGAAAATGAATTTGTGTACTCAGTATTTTCAAATAAGTTTAGAATTTTGAAATTTATGACAGAACATAATTTACATTTTCCTATTTTTTTTCACTATTAAAAGTATATGTATTTCAGGAAATAAAAGTTTGTAATATTTTATTTGATGTTTTCTTTAAAAAAAATTATAGTATTTAAATTTCTTTACAGTAATTTTTTATATTAAGAACTGATTTGGTGCTACAAAATTAAACGTAATAAATCTTTATTACCTGTTTTGAATACATTTTTATAATACGTATAACGGAAAAATTATCATATCTTAGTACTTTTAAGGAGCACTTTAATGCATCTTTATAATTTTAAATAATAGTTTTTGGGAAGACAAAAAAAATGATGTTTTATTGGGAAAAGATGAAATAAATCCATTTAGCTGAACACCCTGACTTCTTTTGAGGAACCTGATGACCGACGGGCTTATATAATTTACATTGTGAGAAATTCAGCGTGAACAGTAAATAAATTAACTCTAATAAATCAAAGATAGTCCAAGTGTCATTTTCAAATGCTCATTTATGATAAACGAATTGTTAAGTTTATTTGCTTTAAATTTATAACATGCCGGCTTCCTGGCACAGAGGTAGCTCGTCTTCCTCCTCTGAGAGTCTCGGGTTCAAGTAACGGTCAAGGCAGAGTTATTCTTCTGTGTGCTATCTGTGAGATGTGTGAATGTGCACCCCTGTAAAAAGGGGATGTGCAATCGAATGTGATAAGTGTGTAGCTAAGAGGTACTCTTGGCCCTAGTTGGCGACCTTGAAACCAGAATAGCACCCTCAGCTTAAAATCGTTGATTGTGGCAGAGAACTTGCCCGCGGTAAATGTCATTACTAACAAAAAAAATTTAGAAGAAATATTAATATACCAGCTTGTTAGTTACAAGACTAATTATGCAAAATGTCCAAGATATATGTTTGATTTCTGGTAATGGTTAACTGAACAGATACATTGAAGTGACAAAAGACATGGGATGACTGTTAATATCATGTCGGTCCGGAATGTTCTTCAAACCAGTCGCGAACAGTTCTGGCCCGGTGACATGGCGCATTGTCACCCATAAAAATCCCATCGTTGTGTGGGTACGTGAAGTCCACGAATGGCTGCAAGTGATCTGCAAGCAGCTGAACATAACCATTTCCAGTCAATGATCGGTTCAGTTGCACCAGAGGACCGAGTCCATGCCATGTAAAAACAGCCACCACCAGCTTGAACAGTGCCTTGCTGACAGTTTGGGTCCATGGCTTCGTGGGGTCTGCGCCACACTCGAACTCTACCATCAGCTCGTAACAACTGAAATCGTGACTCATCTGACCACGCCACGGTTTTCCACTGGTCTAGGGACCAGTCTATATGCTCTCGAGCCCAGGAGAGTCGCTGCAGGCGATGTCGTGCTGTCAGTAAAGGCACTCGAGTCGGTCTTCTGCTGTCATAGCCCAAGGAAGACAAATTTCGCCGCACAGTCCTATCGGACACGTCCCTCGTACGTCTCACATTGATTCCTGCAGTTATTTGACGAAGTGTTGAGTGTCTATTAACATTGACCATTCTACACAGACGTCGGAAGTGTCGGTCTTTAAGTGCAGGTGGTTGCCTACTGCGCTGTCCATGATGGGATGGGATGCCTGAAATGTCATACTCTCGGCACACTCTTGATACTGTGGATCTCGGAATGTTGAATTCACTAACGATATCCGCAATGGAATGACCCATGCATCTAGCTCCAACTAACATTCCACGTTCAAAGTCTGTTAATTCTCGTCATGCCGCCATAAACCACGAAAAACCTGTTCACATGAATAACTTGAACGCAAATAAAAGCTCTGGAAAATGAACCGCGCATTTATACTTTTTCGCTGCGATACTACTGCCCTCTGTATATTTGCATATGACTTTTGTCACTTCAGTGTATACCAATATGGTAGTTACAAGACTAATTATGTAAAAAGTCTAAGATATATGTTTAATTTCTGGTAATGGTTAGCTGAATAAATATGAATCTATTTTGTAATATGATAAACTGAAAACCGGTGTAAATGAAAGTATCCATTTTTAGTCACTATAACGATTTATGATTCATATTTAGAAAATATCCCTACTCCGTTATTCCATCGACAATTTCAAAACTAAAAATCACGGACAAATGTTTATGGGGACACAAGCTTTTAGATTTCGTCAGAGGCGAATTCAAAACTAAAACTCATAGGTCAAAGTTTAAGGTGATACCAGTTTTTTAGGTTTTATCGCGTCCCGTAAGTGTATTATTGAGTGAATGAATTGTATAAATCTTATGAAAAATATGAAATCCTGTTTTTATTTCGGTAACCAAACCTAATATCAAAGTGGCCATGATAACTGCTTTTAACAAAATGAGGGACTATTTTTTTGTTGTACTCATCACTTTCATACTAAAATATAACTCGATAAATAATTCAATTGTTTCGTAGGAAGTCCTATCTGCCAATCTGCAAAACAAAGATCTTCATAGATTACTTCACATATAAAACTAGTTATGTCAAGATATATGATTTCATACAATCAACTGATATTTCTGCAGATAAAATAACAAAAAAATTCAGGAAGCAGTCTACATAACTTAACCTCAACTCAGTAAGATGCATAGTAAAATATTTCATTATTTATCGGTTCTTTATGCAAAAATGTAGATCTGCTACACAACAACTGCTTCTCCATTTAAATAAGTATAAGCATAAGGGCCATATTTAAAAAAATTGCATTTTAGACACTATTACACGTAATTATACATAATTATACATAAAAATGAAGAAAAAAATCCAAATTTAGTTCCCATTATCGCATAATATTTTAATATTACTAGCATGGTACTTCCTCAAAAGGGTGAAGATATAAGAATTTTTTTCTTTCAATAAAGAGGGGATCTTAAACCATTTGAATTTGAATATTTGCATGTTAACTAAAGAAGAAGTGCCTCAGCATTGGAAAATATACTCTGGTAATACTGATTTGCCTTTTGTAAAAATATGGGATAGAAAAAAATTAGAACACTCCCCATAACCTAACCTCTACTCAATGATTTGTATAGCAAAATATTTTTTATTACTCTGAGGATAAAAATGTAGGGCTGCTGATTAAAACTTTTTTCATATTTGAAATCAACAAATATAAATGGCCCTGTTTTAAAATTTTGTATTTCCTAAAAAATCTTGTAATACAAATAATAATACATAGAAAAAAAGAAAATCATCCGAAATGTAGGTTTTATTATTGCGCAACATTTTTCATTTGGAAATATCGGTACTTTTACAACAGCATGAAGTTGGTAAAATATTTTTTTCAATTTGAAGGGATATCATTTGAATTTATAGATTTGTATCTTAACTAACTAAAGGTACACTGGAATAGGAGTAAGGAATACTAATCATTATCAAAAAAAAAATAGAATACTTATCGTTATTTTAGTAAATCATATTATGTGTAATAGTTTTTAATATATAAACCTTCCTATTAAATCATTTTATTAACTAACCTTGTAAAATCAAAATCAACTAAAAAATCATAAGAAAATTTCTGTAAGTCTATATAATTTCTATTATTGGTTAATTATTTTCAAAAACACTTAACAGAGAACCTTAGAGACATTTCACAGTTTTTATCTTAAATTATATATCAAGTTAAATTGTTTCAAAATATTTAGATCGAATTTCTAAAGCTAAAGAGATTGCAGATTCAAAAATAATCGAAATATTAAGATATGACATAATATTCAATTCTGACATTTCCCATTACTTATCTTGTTTATAAATATTTCATTTAAATAGATATGGTTCAACTGTCTAAAATTAGAATTTCGTAATCAATTTCTCAACTTTGAATAGCAATTTTAAAATTTGTACATTTTTGGCAACGTAATATTTTAATATTTTGATTTATAATTTAATCAATTAATCTAATTACATTTTAATTGTATAGCGTGTCGCCATCTAATGGTGAAGATGAGAAAAATTTATATTACTGTCCTAAAATTTGCTAAAAACCTTTTTAAATTAAAAACGGAAATTAAAATGATGAATAGATAAATAATATGTAAAATAAAAAGAAGCATGTGCAGTTTTTTGAGCGTTAATAAAATAAATACGTTTAGAATCAGTTTTCATTATTTCATTCTTAAAATACATTCAACTTAACCTAAAAGAATTCCATACCAGAAAATACACGCTTTTCTAGGTATAGTATTAAGACCACAACCAATCTGACTTCTGTAACATTCTTACTAATAAAATACATCCTGACCTACATTCAAATAACGCAATTTAAAACCCACATTAATGTCTCACTTTCCACGTTTCCATTTAACTTATAGTTAATTCTTAAATACCAAGGCTATTAAAAATGTAAGACCGGAAAATTATAATTACTTTTAAACGTAAAATGTGTGGGGAAATGAAAAAGTAAATGATTCATAACGGAAGGTGTCTAAAGGTCTAGACTTCACACCGCCTCAGAATGATTAAAAAACGATCAAGGTACAAGAAGGGGAGAGTATGTGTTTTATATATACATTATTTAATGTAGGCCTATGTACGAATAATATTTTAAATTTGACTGAATTTTTAAAACTGCTAATAATTATTGAATACTTCGTTTTTCAAGATTGATATTAGGGAAGAAGTTGAGAGGAAAGATTTCAACGGTAGATCTGTAGATGAAACAATCTATGGATATATGAATCGCAATTCATAATTATGATGAATATGCTACGTGTCGGCTTTCTGGCACAGAGGTAGCGCGTCTTCCCCGTGTTCTGGGAATCCCGGTTCGGGTATGGTTGTTCTTCTGTATGTTATCTGTGATGTGTGTAACAGTGCCCCCTCTGTAAAGAGGGGCTGTGCAAGCAAATGTGGTGTGCGTGTAGCTACGTCGTACTCTTGGCCCTAGTTGGCGCTACTTCAAAAACAAGAGACGCTCCTTTCGGCTTAAATCTGCTGCTGTATCAGCGAAGGTCTTGTCCATGGCAAGTGCCATAAGTAGCAACAACAACATCATGTAAATATTGGTCGCTTCCATTCAATATTTACATGACTCAATTCAGGCCGAAATGAAGCAAAAAAATGTTTAGGGCAGCACATCTTACTTTCCTTTACATTCAAAAAGTATAGTCATATGAGTAAAATGGAATACAGTTGCTATCAGAGCACGTAAACCCTAATTTAACCTTTCAAAATCGCGCCGGTGTCATAGCATAGAGGTAGCGCATCTTCCTCGTGATCTGAGCATCCCGGGTTCGAGTCCCTATCCTGGCAGGTTGCTCTTCCTGGGAAAAGTGTGTGAATGTACCCCTCTCCCCACTTTTAAAAAGTGGCTGTGCAAACGAATATGATACGAAAAACAAGAGGCTTAAATCTGCTGCCGTATCAGCACGAAGCTTGTCCAAGGCAAGAGCCATGAGTAACAACAACAACAACATATGCTACAAGTTGGAATCAGACCTTGGTTATAAGGCCTTGCTTTCTGGTCCCAAAGGTTCTAAGCTAGAGACCCGAATTCACCGAAAAACTTTCGCGTAAACTTGTCCAGTGTACATTAGATCCGTTGGGACCAAATACCCTCTCTTTGGTGGAGTTAGGAGGTTTCAAGAAGAGATATCTACTCAGATCTCATCCTTGCTGTCTAAACACGATCAAAATTGTGAGTGTCATCTTAAAATAGCTCTAGTGTTGCTTCAAAATGATACGTTAATATAACTAAGCTTATTCTTCGAGCCAAACTGCTACAGCTATTAAAGTAGGTAAATATGTGCTTTGTAAGGTAAGTATGTGATGCTTTATTATTTTTTTTTATTTTTTGGAGAAAATTTTGAAATTTTAATTGGGATCGTATTAAATATAAAAGAGGCAAAGTTTTGATATTTTCTTTTCAGTAACTTCCAAAATTTTACAAAACAAAAATAGTTTCTACATTATTTTTATCTATCTCAAAATAGCCCTAGTGTTGCTTCCAAATGGTACATTAATATAACTAAGCTTGTTCTATGAGCCAAAATGGTACAGCTATTAAAGTAAGTAAATATGTGCTTTGTAAGGTAAACATGTGATACTTTATTTTTTTATTTTTTGGAGAAAATTTTGAAATTTTATTTAGGATCGTATTAAATATTAAAGAGACAAAATTTTGACGGGTTTTTTTTTCAGTAACTTCTAACATTTTGCAACACAAAAATAATTTTTATATTATTTTTAACTATATTAGTTTTTATTGAAAAATAGTATTTTTGCTACTACTAATATTTCCACCTGAAATTTTTTTCTATATTTTACGATCAAGAAGAAAAAATTCAGCCGATTTTTCCATGTTGAGTAAATAAAAGAATCATCCAACAAAATGTATAACATAGGATGTATTTAAAATATGTCTGCTCTTTTAGTCTTTGTTGTTATTGGATGCTGAAATTCCAACTTCTATTCAAAGGTCAAACAATTCTGGATTTTGAAGGTCATTTCGCTACTATATTAATTAGTGTCATTAAAAGTCATTAAAAGAAATATTAATGACTTTCATAAGTCAGAAATTATGAAACTCATTAACATCTCTTTTGTATGCATTATGAGCATTTCATTATAAATAAAGTCTTAAAATGAATCATAGAATTTTAAATTCTTGCGCATTAAAAAAAATCAATTGCCTGTGAGCAATAAATTTTTTTTAGTCAGGGATTTCCTTCACTTATTAAACTATTAAATTTTATGAGCCTATTAATAAAATTTTAGCAGTTAAAAACAGAGAGGCACTTTACAATTTATATCACTTATTTCTAAGCTACTTTTCTGTCGATTTGTTAATTTCTAATAATGTTTTTCAGCTCCATTAATTAACCAAATTAAGTATGAAATTTAATTGCAGCTATAAAAGCGTTCAATGACCCAATTTTAATGTTCTTGCTATAGATTGCTTTTATTTCACTGTTGCTTTTTCGAAAGTAAGTAATAAACAGGATTTTCGTGAATTCAAATAACCGTTTTATAGATTTAGATATTTAAACTGACTGATTTATCAATATTTCCTTAATACTTGAGTTTATATAACTATTTTTTATTCATGAAATAAAAAAATTAGTAAGGGGATCACAAATTAACATTTTTATATGTTAGATTATACTAAACATTTCATTTTTTAAGTATTTTATATACACATTTTTCTATTTTATATTCGTGTTATTTTCGTTTCATTGAACAGTTATAGATTATTGCTAATATTTTCTTTCGGTGTTTTTCTTTTCAAAAATTGTATAAAGAACTGTATTTTTTTCTGTTCATTTATTACTTTTTGTTAAATCTCAGTGTAGTAATTGTTTATATTGTTTTTAGAAATATACTCTTGAGGCTAATTGGCGCTACTTAAAACAACAGACGCAACCTCAGCTTAAAATCACTTATGTTTTATATCCTTATTCCTAAAATTTTATA
Source organism: Argiope argentata (assembly GCA_026289955.1). Lineage (NCBI taxonomy): Eukaryota > Metazoa > Arthropoda > Arachnida > Araneae > Araneidae > Argiope > Argiope argentata. The sequence continues at coordinate 998,332 of JAOUZG010035803.1, forward strand.
TGCTTTGATTTAATTTTCTCAACATTTTAAATTTTTTTATTGTTATTGTTTTGGGAATGAAGTTTTCTGGCGTCAACAAAAATACGTAGCCGAAAAATAAAAATTTTAATACTTAGACGAAAAATAAATATTTTATTATCAGTACGAGCATCTTAAAAAATCAGTTTTTAATAACGTGTTAACTTTAAAAAAATAAGTTAATGGCTGCAGCAAATAAAACCCAGAAAAATGTCATTTTGAGCACTTAATTATATGAAATGAAATAAATAGGAAATGGGATATTTTTTTAAACAATTAATTCGGGACAAAGTTTTTTTGGATCGTTTGCAATACTAAAGTGGCTCATTCAATGAAAGAATTAAAATGAATAAAAAATATAATTTAACTCGCACGAGCACGTGGTGCTTGCCCATTCAAGAAACTATGTTCTGACATGATACATTGAAATATGCATAACAGATTCCCTCTTTTTTAATTTGATATTTTTAATTGTAAAAGTAATTATCTAATCGATTCATCTGTAATTTTAGAAAAATGGAAACAATATCGTCATTTTTGTCAAAAATACCTTGTGGATATCAAATTATTTTGTTAACATGCATTTTCCCTCCAATAGAAACGTTTGGTTTATATAATAGTTATTAGTAAATATCCTCTATGAAAGAAAACGTAATGTCAGGTATAGCTTAAAGTTCCTTTTAAAATTGGATACTTTCTTGGCTTTCTAGTACAAAAATGCTTTCTAGCAAAAAGGATTCCTAAAAATGCAAAGATCAATTATTTTGCTTCCATTTATCTACATAACGGTTCAAGTCTCAATTCATCATCTTTTTTATAATCAATAAAATCAGTCAAAAAATATATTTCCTTTTCTTTTTCCATATTTGTCCTCCATAAGCGCAGATAAATGACAGGAATCCATTTACCGAAACATAAAGGAAAGCTAATCTTTATTATCCTTTGCAAATCGGAAGAGGCATCTCTTTATATCAAATGTCAATATGCCAGTTGATGGAAGAAAGTCCACAAATCTAACATTAATATTTAATGGCAGTTCCAAAAATACTTCTGTAAAAGAATATAATGGTGCTTTTAGATCTTTCTGGAAAATACATTTTTTATAATAAATTACTAATAATTTATTATAAAAAATTAATAGAATTTCATTTATGATACTTTTTAATATTAAGGAAAATGAACGTTATATTTTTATGTTCCTTATTATTATTGTAAAATTTAATAAAATGTGTCAAAAAGTAGACATTTTATGCGACACTATAACACCTTTTTAAAAATAATTTTAACGATCTTTTTCTTTTATATAATTAAAAAGTGCATTAAACGATACACTTTGTTTCCGATTTCGCCTGTATGTAGGTTTCTATTGCCAATATTTTTACGGAATAACTCTCCGTTTGCACACAGTAAAAACTGAGACGCTCAATAATGAATGACAACGCTTGTTCCACAGGAATATACAAAAATACACATAAAATTTTTCATTAAATGCTTTGCAGTAAACAATAACGCAACAATAGCATTTACAGAAAATAGTTATTAATCAAACATAATAACACAAAAACTCTCTGAAAGTATTCACTGGAGATAAATATTCTAAGCATATATTTTACTCAAATAATCTCTCATCACGACTGACTACTATCTCTGACTTTCAGAATTTTTTCCTTTTTATAACAGAGCAAAGAAATTTCTAGAAGAATATTGTGCCTTTGTTTCTAATTGAGATATATCCAAAATTCTATTAATTTCTGGAATTATCGGGGTTTTTTTTGCCAAAACCCATTGAATTCATCGCCAAATCCTCAAGTTGATCACCAAGACTGGGAATTTTTTTGACGTCATCCATTTACCAAACAATATAATATCTATAAAATCCTCTTTTTTTTTTCAAAGAATTTAACTGCACTTGGAATCCATATTTCATATTCATAACAATATTATTAATTAAGTCATTTTAGTCATTACTAAGATAAGTAATTTAGTTTTTACAATCAAGGTTATTTGAATTATTCATTAATTTCTGAAAAATAAGCATTTTCCCTAGATAGAACATTTTCCTCATCAGAACTGAGTAAGTCAAGCTTTTAGGCATGTTTTAGCTTGTTTCTTTCGAATTCTTGTTATTCACCTGACAGAGAAACAAAAGCGACTGACATCAGGGCATTTTTTTAATCAATTTATACGATAAAATAGAATTCTGGAAACTTTTTGGTGGTTTACAGGATTTAAAAATAAATATGAAGGAAACTCAGTTACACAAAGTATTTTAGTTTTAAGAAATAATTTTAGTATACAAGAATTCTTCGCCAGGTATGTTTTAATATATAGGGAGGAAAAAATTAAATATAAAACACTTTCAAATTTTCAAATCTTCCAATGTTTCTTTAATTAATCATTCCATTTTTGACACCCATTTGCTTTTCCAGTTGAATTTGCATCCCTTGGGCTGTAAGTTCGAACTCGCCAACTGAAGACTCTCTGTGTGTACAGTGGCTAAAGCTTTTTTAATCTGTCTTGATCACGAATTCTTCCATGTCGAGAGTAATACCACTGGGGGTACTGAATCAGAGGTGATCGTTTTCTGTTCCAGATCTAAATTACGATCTGTGGATGAATGAATGAAGTGCATGAATGAAGTCCGCCCCGTTAAAAAGGGTTTTGACACGTGCTAGCTAAAAGCCAGATTGCTGCTTTCGGGTGCTCAGTGTTCCATTCCCTCAGAAGCTACAGCACCATTCCTTCTCTTGCTGTTACATGGCCCCATTAGCCAGCAATTCTAGACCAGGTCCATGACTGGATGGATTAAGATTGCGGCCTCTGTTAGTCACAAGGATCAGAGGACCTACAAATAGATAGAAGAACGACGTAGGTTTATCCCGCACATCTGCTTCCACAGCCCTTTATTACAGGGGCACATTCACACAGCTCACAAATAACATACAGAAGAACAACCATGCCCCAACCGGGACTCCCAGAACATGAGGAAGACACTCTACCTCTATGCCAGAAAGCCTGCTCCTTTCTCTGTAAAGAGAAACACCAGAATAACAACATATTCTGATTCCAGAAAAACTACATACGAATGATTTCTCAAAATTTCAGAAGAATTCTCAGAAAAAAATTGTTTCATTTCCTTTAATAAAAAAATCTACAAATTACATTTAATTCTAAAATAAGTTAATGATATAAGAAATTTAACGACTAGAATTTTTCACATATCATTAGGATTCTCTAAACCCTTCCATACAGGTCATTATATCTGTGGAATCTGCTATATTAAGATCAATATGTCATATATAATGATAAATATGTCTAGCAGAACCATCAATCTATTCTTGCGAATCATGTTATTGCCCATACTTCGTTAATATGATTGTCTGTAGATGCATCTTGTAAATGGTTCTTAATATAAAATAAACATTCTTACGGTTGCTCAGAAAGGGACAATATCATGAAGTAAATGAAATAATATATGAATCTAAAAAATTAAATCATTGGAACCAGCAAATTCAAACTAATTTACAAAAATTCTTATCTAATTCTGAAAGAATTTTGCCGAGATATTCATGTTTTAACAAAAGGTGTTTCCCCTTTCTTTTAAAAAAGTAATATAAAAAAATTAAGTCAATTCCTACTTAGGTCAACAAAGAAAAATTTTATTTTACTTTTTATTAAATAATTACAGTTAATATAAATAATTTATCAAAAAAGTATTGATTTTCACACGTATTCTTTACTTTCCTGAAACCTTAGTGAAAAATTTAAAAAACCCTGGCATTTTATCGGTTGAGTTACTGTCTGTTGATTTCAATTTCCATTACAATCTGCTAAAACTCTATTAAAGTATTAAAAATCAATTAAATTTAATTATTGAATTAATGTTCGAAAAAAACTGTATTATCATTAATTGTCATTATCCACTACAACTTTTAAAAAATTTATTTGATCTTAACTGGATGAATAAAAAGTATTTTATTAACGATTGGAAATTGGAACATAGATTATAACCTATAATAGATTTTCAGTATTTTTTTGAAGGTAAAGAAATGCAAACTCAATTCTTGCGAAAATCAATATTTTTTTTGATAAATTATTTACATTAATTGTAACAATTCTTGCGAAAATCAATAACTTTTTAAAAAAATTATTTATATTAATTGTAATTGTTTAGTAAAATGTAACCAGAATAAAATTTTTCTTTGTTGAAATTAATTAGAAATTGACTTAATTTTTTTATTACTTGTTACTTGAAGCAGTAATTTTCATCATCTGCATGTTTAAAATGTGTAATAAAAGGTAACTAAAAGGAAAATTTTCCTTGTTCATTTTAATAGGATTTGACTTAAATATATTACTTGTTTTAATTATCAACTTTACTGCCAGCAAAAACCCAAATTAACTCACAACTAACATCTTAAAAGATGTGTTTCTAAATCTGATGCGAATTTATTCTCTATATATACAATGGAATGACCCATGGGTCTAACTCTAACTAACATTCCACGTTCAAAGTCTGTTAATTCTCCTCGTGCCGCCATAAATCACGAAAAACCTGTTCACTTGAATAACTTGCTCACAAATGAAATCTATGGAAAACGAACTGCGCATTTATACTTTTTCGCTGCGATACTACTGCCATCTGTATATTTGAATATTGCTATCCCATGACTTTTGTCACTTCAGTGTATGTGTAACTATTCGGGTTTATCTCATTACAATATCTTATAATATTGCTTAAATTTTCTAATAAGCCAGACAAACAGACAGATTTCAGAAAATAGATTTCGTTCAAAAAATTGCTCGAAATATAAAAATTTGATCATCACTTCATACATAAAATATCAATAATTTAGTATAGAACTTTTTGTTATCTTATTAACAAGCGGATAGATGGTTATAATCAAACCAATCTCAAAAATTACAACAAATCTGAAACGTGGAGATGCTTCAAACTGTCAAGTTCAACTTTTCAGATTATTACAGTGCTTTCTCTTTGTCGAATATGATGGAGTAAAAAATTGAAAATCAATTTTCTAATTCATAACTTTAAGATACTAACTATCGAAAAAATTTCATAATTTATTTGTGCATGTGTAAAGAATTTTCCTTAGAATAACTTCTTTTTATCTTCATTCGAGTGAAATGTAGAATAAATATATATGAAAAAGCTGAAAACCCGTTTATAACGCTTAATTGTAATAATGTGCATTAAAAAGGGATTTGATCGATATGCAGAAACTTAAAAACCTGCTTTTAACGCTTAGTAATAAAAATAATCAGTCAAAAGATAGTTGATTAATATGCAAAAACTTAAATACCCGCTTATAACGCTTAATAAAAATAATGAGAAAAAGGATTTGATTGAGTATTACCGAAAATGAAAAATAATAGAAATTAGTTCACCTGATGAGAACTTTACAACATTTTGATACATTTTTATATTAAAAATATTCGGAATTAGCGACATAAAAATGAATTTATCATTAAAAAATCTTCTAAAGTATCAAATTTTATAAAAATGGTTCACCATTAAAAGTTTACTGATTTTTAATTTCGCTTTTCAATTAGATCGATTTAACTCAATTATTTATCCATCTTTATTATAAGAAAGTTACGATGAAATAAAGATTTTGCCCATCCCTCCCTCAAACAGCTAAATTCCTTTCGAACTCTTCTGAGAACTATTCAACGATTTTCGCCCACCCTATCACAGATTTTTCGTCTGCTGTTATAATGAGAAATTACGTAAAACAGAAAAACGCGAGGAAGAAACTAAAGTTTTTTTCTATAATAATAAATAATAATGCAATAAGCTCTTATTTATTAATCATATATACTTAATACTAAAATCTCAAAGTGTTAATTATAATAATAAGAACTCTTTTCATAGAGGGTTGTTTGTAATTCTAACTAAAGATAAATACATATCTGCTGAAATTTTCACTAAGATTTTTCTTTAGAACCTTTAAAATAAATATAATTAGGACGAATCTACTATAAACTAACATATATTGAAATGGAAGCCAACGTAAAGAAGATAAAATTATTTTTACAACCGTAACAAACTTATATATCACATTTATTCTAATTATTATCACCAATATAAACGGCAATAAAAGTGAAATTTTGTGACGTACTAAAATTTCAGAGCAAATAGAAATAGCCTTAAAAATGATTTTTAAATCAGTTTTAGCAGATGTTACTTTACTATTATTATTTGTAGCTTGTAAACTTAACATTGAAACGTAATAAAAATTTTCCATAGGGATGTCTAATCAAATAATGTTTCAATGAATAAATACATCATATGGATTTTACGTCCATAAAATTGTATTACGCTGACTAATCTATAAAAGTAAATCAAAAGTCATCTGATTAAAGGGAGATTAAAATCTAAAACCATTTTCACCTCGTTTATTTTCTAAAAAGAAAAAATATGTGATAATGGGAATAAAATTAAATCAGTGGGGGAGGGGACTGAAGTTAAGTTCTAAGGGCCACGGACAACCCTTCCCAGAGAAATATAATATATCACAGCATCGTTAGAGAAGAGAAGATTCCACAACATATCTGCACCCACTCGGGTGAAGAAAATCAACCATCATTACGGAAACCTCTCTTACTCGTATCTGAGGTTATCCTCCTATGCGAGCTTCACAAAGATGAAAGTTGTAGAGGAATATTCTATTGCAAACGCGGCATATAATTACTAGTTAGTTGCTGTGACAGAGAAGTAGGAAATAAACATGGTGTTTGATTTTGTTGGACAACATGGAATTTCAAATAGTTAGTTGATTATAATAATTGGTAAACCTCCGATAGGAACACTCTGTGATAGTTAATTTATGTATTATGTTAGTGTCATTATTTGCTGGAGATTATCTCTTTTTCTGCTGAATCTACGGAACTGTCCACGCAAATTCTATAATGGTGAGTTATTTTCTGTTTCAAAAGAAGAGCTTAAGATGTAAATCGTGAAAATCTGACGATAACTTGTTTTACTTCATATATTCTTCATTTGAAATGTAATACAGCTTTTTAGGATAGAATTTGGGCCGGGATGGCCTGGTTGGTAGAGCGTTGGACTCGTACTCCTTAGGTTACGGTTTTGAAACTCTTCGGTCAAAAAATTCCCCGAGTGCATGGCGACTGGCGCTCGTTAAATCTGTTCGTAGTGGCAGAGAGTGATATCACTGGGGTTACTAGGTCAGAGATGATCGTTCTCTGTTCCAGGTCTAAATTACAAACTGAGATGTATGAATGAATTTGCACGAATGTAGTCCGTCCCCTAAAAATGGTTGTGACGCGTGAATGGCTAAGTCGTACTCTTGACCCTAGATGGCGCTACTTGTAAAACAAAGAGACGCATTTCTTAGGCTTAAATTCTTCTGATCGTATCAGCGGAGGCTTGTACACGGCAAGTGCCATTGATCACAACACACAGAAGAGAATTTGCTCTACCGGCCGGACCGATTCAAGGGTTAAACAGTAAAATTATTTTCCTAGAATACCTGAAAATTATTTCTTTATTCGTGTTTACATATAGTCTGTATCAATTTAATGCGATTACTTCAAAAATTAATGCAAAGAACACTTCCTTCAAGAATATCAGAGAATCTTTCTCTTTTCCCGAGTTCATTGATGATCTCGTGTCTGCTTTATAACGGAAAGAGGGGGGGGTCTTCGGAAGGTATGGAACCCAGAGCACCCGAGGGCAGAAGTTTGACTTCTAGTTTATATGAAGATGGCACACACTCATCACAATCGCTTGCGCATCTCCTTTTTACAGGGGGGCAATTCTCACACCTTACAGGTTGAAAACAGAAGAACAACTCTGCCGTGACTGTGACTCGAACCCGGGACGCCCAGATCACGTGGTAGACTCACTTCCTCTGTAACAGGGCACTGGCCCCGAGTTCATTCAAAATACTAATAACTCTTTCGGTGGATCAGCCGAAAGTGAATAAATAAATAAATATTCATGTTTGAACGAGCGTTATATTTCGTATAAGCCGAGAATGGTAGAAAATATCTATTGACAGCAATCACCCCAACGCCCTTTTCCAAACTTACTTTCATAGGATTTTTTAAAAATTCCAGGGATGGAGTTCAATATTCTCTTTCCTTGATCGAATGTGGAAGTCTAGTTCCCAGTTGGATTTAGGCACCATCCTTGACGTCTGATAATGATCCAAATTTAGGGTTCTGCAGCTTCTAAAAAAAGAATAGCTTATTTAATTAATCTAAGTAAACTTTTGAATTCAAAATTAAAATCTTTAAATTTAAACATTTCAGAGTCACATTCCTATTTTCATTTATCAATTAATGTAAAATCGAACTAACTTTAAACAAAATGTATTGATTATTTGAAACTACCCTCACACTTAGCTTTTTATAGAGATTTCTCTTAGTGACTCCTAGTAAGATGCTTCTTCTTAGTAACTTTCTCTATGAAGCTTCTTTTAATCAATTCCTTCAACGATATTTTCTTTTTTTTAAGTCTTCTTTTCGGCTATTCCCTCTGAAGAAATAGCATTAAACTTTTCAATTATTTTATTTTACAGAAGTAATGAATTCCGTTTATTTTATCCGAAAAATCATGACATAATATTAATGCTTCCTTTAAACAATTAAATCATTTTTCAAAGCATATCCCTCTTATTGAATATTACTAAGCTTTCCAATGACTTTTTGAAAAGTAATAAACATCGATTTTTAAAATAAAATAATATCTCGTAATAATATTCAAGACTTAACTCATTGTATGATGATATTATTCTTGTCTTTGTCCGCATTTTAAAAACACTTGAATAATGTATTTTGAAATACGCCCTAATCTGTGAATAATATATAAAAAACTTATACATTATTTCGACAATTTGTCTGCCTCATATTAACTGATGCTGGTACTGAGGTAGTGGGCCTTTCTCGTGATCTGCGCGTCCAGGGTTCGAATCCCGATCAGGACGTGGTTTTTCTCCTGTGTTCTGTCTGTGAGATACGTGAATTTGCCTCCCTGAAAAAAAGGGTTGCACAAGCGAATGAGATAAGTGTGTGTCATCTTAGTGTCAACTAGAATTTAGGCTTCTGCCCTCGGGTACTCAGGGGTCCAAACCCACAGAAGCTACTGTACTCCTCCTTCCGTTGTAAAGTGGACACGACATCATCATCATCATAGCAACTGTTACCATAATTCATTCTTTTTCAATCATCAAATATGACATTTTTACAACGCGCAAGTAATAGATAATATATCAGTCTAAAATACTAATCAATTCAACATATTTTTTTATACACGGAAACACTGGTAATAAAAAGAATTCAATTACAAGTTATTGCATTTTTAAAAAGAAATTAATTTCCTAAATCATTTAGAATGAGATACAATAAACAGTTATTTCCAAGAGGAGATGAATACACATGATTCTGCAGTTCATTTTCAATACACACAGAATGATTATTCAATTCCCCTACGTATTCGATTGTTTCATTTTCACAGTTTAATCATTCAGCTTCATTATGTGTATATTTCCAAATTTTTGTTTACATTTAACAGCTATCATAGAAATAATGGCATGCATTTAAATAAAATACACATTTCCACATCGCCATTCTTAATTCCCTGCAATAGCATCGACTTTCCGCGCGAAAGCAAATTGAGAATGACTCTATGAGCTTGTCTCATAAATTTGGATATCTCTCAGGATCTTACACAAGAATCGGAGAGGTTAATTTCAAATTCTTTTGACTCTTTAAGTTAATATTATCCTTATTCATCAGTATCAATTCAGGGCGATTATTTAACTAATATTTTAAACATTGGATAATTATAATAAATAAACGTTACAGCTAGTTCTAATACGTTTCATGGGGAATTATGAGATTTAATTTGAAAAATTATTGTTACTAGCTAGTTGTCAGTTATTGCTGCTTCATTAATTGTAAAAAAGGGACAACGTTCTTCTGTCAGCACAAACAAGTTTGGTCTTATTTCGTTTAAAGTAAAGATAATTAAGTAAAAAATAGTAGTTTTGTTAACATATGGGAGTATATTGTATTGCATTGTATTTTTCAAAGAATTTATTTACTTTCAGTCAACTATTTAAAGTTCAAAGCGTTTAAAATTTTATATTGCTTGGACAGGAAGTTTAGTATCTCTATTAATGGGTCCCTGATTGATTGTTAAAATTTATAAGGTACCATTTATCAGGTTTACAATATACCAAATAATCTTTGGTGCCACTTAAATTGAGAAGTTATTGTTATTATTTCTACTTCATTAATTGTAGAAAAGTACTTCATTAATTATAGCATTATAGTAAAGTTTTATTTTATAATTATACCATTATAGTAAAGAAAATTCAACAAAAAAGTTATTTTTTAACGTATATGACTACATTTTATTTTTAAAGAATTTGTTAACTTTCCATCAAACATTTAAAGCTCGTATTTTCTCAGATTTTATAGTTTCGATACAGAAAATCTAAAATTTTTGTTAATGATAACAGATAGACAGCCGAAACTTAACAATAAAATACTCTTTGCAAACTGTCATTTGATTTCGGTTGGAATGGTTATTGAAGACCATAAAAATATGTTTGTGGTTTTTCAAAAGAATTAAGACAATTTTCTATTTCATGAAAAGAAATTTTTATAAAATCTACATTGGTGAGATTTTATAAGTAAATTTATTTGTGTTTGGATAAATTTTATATTTGGTTACATTAATTACCATATCCGAATATTCTTCATTTTCGTTGTACGTCTCAGATATATACTATTCATTAATAATAATATGTTTATATTTATATCCACAATAACACAAAGGTGACGATTCATTTGTTTTTAAAAATTATTTTCATTTAAATTGAAATTTTCTTTCTCATAGCGCTTAGAATGGCTTTATCTGGCTCTGCCTATGCAAACACGTAGGCTTATATATTAGCCGTCTATGTCATCGGTTCCAGTTGTCTCAAAGCTCTAAACCCACCAAAAAGTTCTTTTGGTCATTTGGTAGGAATAGAAAGGTGTAATTTTCTACGAGCTTCTTCCTCAAGACGAAAACAATAAATTCTACGAAATATTGTCATAGTTGAAATCAGCAATTGAAAGTGGTCATAGCAAAAAATGGCCAAAATAAATTACAAGACGAGGCGTTGTTTTTCATCATGATAATGCGAAACAACACATTCATTAGTTTTAAGATAAATCCTCTTAGAGTTTCATTGGTAATTTTAACCATATCCTGCTTAATCTCCAGATCTCTTTCCATTGGATTATTAATTATTTTTATCCTTAAGGAATTCACTTTCGC
>JAOUZG010035803.1:1013729-1029684 GCA_026289955.1 Argiope argentata
GTGTGTGTGTGTGTGTGTGTGTGTGTGTGTGTGTGTGTGTGTGTGTGCGCGCGCGCGTGTGTGTGTGTGTGTACAAATATCTATATCTACATCGATATCTTATCTCTACACATCTATATCTGAATCTGTACATAATTTATATCTGAATTGCATCTAATCTGTACATAATCTATAACTGAATCTGTAAATTGTACGTAATTTATATCTGTTCTATATCTATATACATATCTTTTTTATATCTATATCTAAATCTGAACATATTCAAACGAATATCCTAAATTTCTTGTCCATTAGCAACGTGAGATTGCAACATCTAAAGATGTAAACGCGAGATTAGAAAAAACTATTAGCCTTATTTTTGACAATTATTTTCCCCCAATTACAAAATAGCTTCACTTTTATCTATTTTGAATTTTAAAAATCATATTGCATAAAATATCTCATAAAAGAAATAAATATGAATTTAAAAACTAACATAGTTCCAAATAACAAAACGATTTGAGAAATCGTCTGCTCATTACCAAAAGCTAATGATTACATTATGTTTTAATGAAATGTCTTCCAATTTAAATGGTTATTTACAAGCAATGCTATGAGATGATTAGAAAATTCTAATCACTCTGTTTGCAATAACAAGGAATTAATTGTTATTTAATTATCGCATTTTAAACAGTACGTTTAAAGCATTAAATAATTATGTTTCAATTTCAACTCAAAAATTGATTAGGAATTTAAATAATTGCATTTCATTTTATATAACGTATACAATATAATATTTCATTATGAAATCTTTAAAATACTACTGAACTATAATTAATTCGTTTAGTCTAGAACCATTCTAAGTGATAATTTTCTAATAAATAAGCAAGCATAATATAGCATAGCATCATAAATAGTTTGATAATTATAAGAAGCGCAATGCTAATAAAGTACTATTCAATTATGACGATTATTTTAGAAGTAGAATAAATCAATTACTTAACTGTTTTGGTTTAAATTAAATTTTCAGATAGACAAGAAAATGAAAATGGTCAATCTGATTGGATTGCTTGCTAAAACATTTAGTAATAGAAAGAGTGCAATTTTGGAGTTATGTATTATGAGTCCAGACATCGCTAATTATATTTCCTGAAACTGTTTTAACAGCAAATTTAATAAGGTTTCAAGTGAGCCAATAAATAGTGTAGAAAGTGAAAATATTTTGGATGGTAAATAAGTAAGTACTCAATTCAGAAATGTGAATATATTCACTCAAAAGCCTAATTTAATATTGTATAATTCACCTGAAAAGATTCTTTGCAGGTCATAAGAAAAATTCTCTGGAAATTAACATCTCGCGACAAAAATCTGACGGTGCAGAATACATTTTTGTAATTCGTTAGAAATTAATACTGATACACATACAATCATGGAAAACTTACATTAGTGTTGAAAATCACAAAATATTCAAAAATAAAGTTCCTGGTCTTTTATAAGTGAGAAATTTCTTTGAACCAATATTTGCAAAACAATATAAAAAGCTTAAATACATAATAGCCATACAATTTCATTGACAGTTCAGCGCAATAAAAAAGTAAATTTGAAGCAAATGTTCTATGGAGTTACTGGGTTAAAGACAATATTTAAAGCTTTAAAATGATATGAAAATATATTGCAATAATATTTTCAGGAATTAACGTAGAAAAACACAAAGAATTTTGCTAAATTTTCGATTAATTAAAATATTAATTATAAATTTTTAAAAAATTACAGTACAAAGGTTTTTTCTTCAAAACAATATTTGAGCCAAACTTATTATCTTTTTCTAATAATTTATCCTGAAGCAAAACAACCTACAAATTCTTCTTCATCATCATCATTAGTAGATATTGATTCATTATGTAAATAAAAAGCAGAAACTAAGAATTAAACAGAACAAAAAATGCTAATTATTCATATAACTAATTTCCGAATTAGCTGATTATTATTTTAATTAACCTCTCATTAATTTTCTAATTATATACTCAGTATATGGAATTAGATTCAACCATTCAAATAAACCAAAAAATACCGGGTGTCCAAAAAAATCCCGTACTCCAAATTTAAAAAATCATCGTCCATGATTTTTTTTTCAAGTATATTAAATTTTGCCATACGAGTAATGAAACTATGGATAGGCTTGAAGCTTTTTTCGGCGATCGACTAATCTCAAAAAAACTTTGGCCACCTCGATCCCCTGATCTGACCATCCCGGACTTTTTTCTGTGGGGATATTTAAAGGACAAAATTTATGAAGGTGATTCTCAAACAGTAGATGATTTGAAAATCGCAATTCCCCAAAGGATACAAGAAATCACTCCTAGCATGTTAAAACGCGTTTCGAAAAACATGCGCAAACGAGTTCAGCTTTGTCTCCAAGAAAAGGGTGGACATTTTGAACATTTATTATAAATGTAAGTTCAGTATTTTTTCCTTAGTTATGTTAAAAGTGCTTTTTATCATAGGGATAAAAATAATTCTTTTTAAAAATATTGTTTTTGTAAAATAAATTCACAAAACATCAGTACGGGAACTTTTTGGACACCCTGTATATTGGTTAAATTTGAATTTTAACTTTTCACTCTCTCTTTGCTTCAATCATTTTTAAATTAACTAATTTATTCATAAAATATACTCTATGCAAAAGCAAATGCCAAGGATTATGGATTAAACTTGCCGAAATAATTAAACCTAAGTTCGCTTCTAATATTTGTATTGAAACTACATTTTAAGCACAACATTACACTTTTTCTACCGAGGAAAAACAAAAAGATTTTTCTGAGTAATCAAACTTTAAATTCTGAATACCAATTTTGTTTAATTTCCATTAAAATGCTTCACCAAAACTGATGTCTATGATTCCTTCAAGAAGTAAATTTAATTTTAACCTATGATAGAAGTTATATCCTTATTATTGTAATAAACTTAGTCTTGTTTTAATGATTGTATGAATAAACCTTAGTTGTAGATATTCTATTTTCACACAAGAACCCAGCGCCTATAATGAAGAAATGTTCCCTATAAATAAATGAGGTTATTAATATTAGATTCGAGAAACGGGGGGAAATCTGGATAATATCAAGGATACTATTCCGATGTCAACACGTTTCTTGGAATAATATCAAAGATGAGAGGTTTTAAATGATTCAAAACTATTAAAAGATGAAAATAAAAGCTCTCTTAGCCAATCTTTTAAAAAGTGGATGGATGGCGTGAAAAAATTTATCATCATTTTATATGAGTTATGATGGATGAAAGTAATCCATTGTTCTTTAAATGTGGTGTTAGTTAATTATTGTGTTTTGTTACATTGTTTTTAAAGGAGGCTTTAATTAGTTATGGTGTTTTTCCTCACTATTATTTTTGAGAGAGGTTTTGCGTTCCCTAAACACAAACTTTCCCTAAATTTAGTTATCTCATATTATCACTACTAACTCTAATGGAATCCCATGATTTAAAAATGTGCATGCTCTTGTACCCTTGTTCCTTAATTATATATCATCTGAAGTGATCCTAATAATCTTTCTTAAACCCTGATATAAATATCACGGAAAACAGCAAAATCGTTTCTTACTTTTAAGGCGCATCGCTCTAGACCCGAACTCGTAGCGTGAATGTTAGTAGCCGAACAACATGACCATCAAGCAAAAGTGACACTTCAGCTCGAGGGTTGTTATCTGGCTTATAAAACTTTCACCACACTTTCATCAATAGAGTAAAAATCCCGCAAATAAATAAATGATGAAACTTTGAAAAATATTCAAATTGCATTATAACAAGGAAATATTTTGTTTAAAATAAAGCTAAAAATATAGTTTAAAATTCATGCAGATTTTGCTTGATCAATAATTTGAAATCATAAAAACTATTTCAAATCTTAAAAAGAGTGTTAAGTTTAATTCTGTTCAACAATGCTATGAGAATTAATTACAAAACTCTAACTTAAAATTCATAAAAAATATAATTTTAAAAATATTATTCTGAAGTTACGTTCCTTATTCTAAAGAATATTTGAGCAATCTTCTGTTGCTCTAAATCAAAAGCGTGGCTTGAAAAGTGCGAAAATACACTCGCATTCTCTTTCATTATTTGTCGAAATGGAAACTGGGAGTCTCCAGATAACAAATATGCAAATAGTCTTTGAAATAAGTGCATTCGCTACAGAACAGGACGATATCTGACTACAAAGCTATATTAGCCTTTTTTAAAAGCAATCGAAGGAATATATCATAGGATAGTTCTCGATTCCTGCTTTAATAGCACATTTTCACTACCGAACAGCAGTAGAAGGATTTTTCGCGCTCTTATTAATCTGTAAGCCTGGTCCTTGGATTTGTTTCAGATGATAACGAAGTGAGAAAATCTCAGTTCCATCACAGGGTTTATCTCAAATACTTTTCAAGAAAATCATGTTTTCTCATAACTTTTCTAGTATGGAAGAACACACTAAATAATGAAATGTGTTAAATAGAATTAAATCGACTGTAGTTAATTTAAACAATATTTGATATGATACAAAATATTAATATTGTTACGAATACTTCCCATATAAGAATGATACTCTATTTAATCCTCTAATCTCGGTTAAGAGCATAGATTTAGAAGTCACGTCGAAGAGAAAAGACGCTCTCTCAAACTAAGTAAACCAACGTAGCACGTTCTCCGAACTGTTCTGATTCTCCTCCTTAAGCCACGCCTTTTAAATAGCGTCCCACTAAAGTGGGTGGGGCAAACTTAGAAACGGCGTGTTCGTTCCATACAACTGTGGAACTTTCTCAAATATTCTCTAAGAACAAATCCTTATTTCTTAGCTTCTACTACATATTTCAGAGTGTAGTAAAATACGTTTGTGACCTCAATAAATCTCCAACATACCTATATCACTAAATTAGTCAAATAGGGCGATCTTCTATTGTAAATCTCCTTAGAACGGTCTCTTCTCGCTGACTCGAGATTCCATTACAATTAATTTTAGACAATTAAGCTATTTACAAATATTTACAATACTTACACAAAAATTCATACATATTTACATCTAATTTAGACAAACTTCATAAAAATATACTATGTTTACAAAAAGGTACTATGCCGCTTTTCAGAATATTTTTATAATTGAATTTTATTCTCTACACCTTTCCTAAGCAATAGCGTAATCCGAATGACAGTTTTTGTGATAACATTCAGGCAGAAAATAAGGCTCATTCTCAAAGGTCATTATCAATCACCCTGAAACTCATTCCGTAAGAGGTACGGTTGGCTATTGGAATAATGGTAAAGCGACCTTAGAACGTTAATATGCCTATTAATAAAACGAAAATTAAGGACCATACTGGGAGCTATACATCCTTATACCTGAATTGCCCACAGTAGAGCAGTAAATTATTTATAATTGTTACTTTTCATAAGGAAAATATCTAACTGAGAAATGAAAATACTGAGAGTTATGTATTAAAATGCAGTTCATTATCGGTAACGTGTGTTTTGACAACGATTTTTATACGGTGCCTATAGTAGTATGGTGCATGTTATAAAGACTTATCATTCAATGTTTTATCTTTTGTAAACATAGAAATGGATCAAATCGTTCAAAGCATTTTATAAAATTAAAGATTGGAGTGATATTTTTCTTGTTCGAGACCAATTTTTAACAAAATTATGTATACAAGATAAGGGTGCAAAAAAATTAAAATCAGTGTGTAAAAGGTGTTTTGGGTTTCTAGGTAACATGAAAACAGCTGAAGAGGAATTTTTGTCGAAATCTTCTTAAGGTAACCATTATATTAGACAGTCTTCCTACAGTTATCTGCTTAAAAGGCCTGTAATCAGTTTTTCTGTAATTCCTTACCAAATGTTGCTCGATATATAAGTGCATAACGTGATGAAATTAATCTATTAACCCATGATTAAAGTCAGAAAATACTAAAATTTGTATTTTAAGACGACAAAATTCAAAATTGTAATTCATGAGAAAATACGTGAAAGACTGATAATGAAATTCTAATATTATAAACATTAAGATAGAGCAATTAAATAAAGGAGGGCATTAAAAACTATGTTTTCGGTTTTTTCTATATTTAGTAGAAATATCTAGAAGTCATTAAAAATTCAATAAATACCTAACAAATGTAAAAATATGGAGTCCCTTTTATACAAAAGAAAAGAAGATATATCCAATCATATGGTTGAAGTTTCTTTGAAATACCATGATTTTTTCCCTCTAAATAAGTGTAAAAGAAAAAGTAAAAGTAACTCACTTTTCTTTTCTTTCGAGTTTTATTTTTTGGAACAGGAAAAACACTTCTTTAAAAAATCACCTGTAAATTCTTTTACCTCAGAAACTAACTTATTTTATCACAAAAGTTTTCTCCTATTTTAACCATCGAATTCTGCCCCATTTGATCTGAGTAAAAATGTAAATGGCCTTCGGATCTGAATAAAAGTTTTATTCCTTTCTCACCCTGTGTGGAAATTGTCAGGTTTACAGAATTGCTTTGATTCTTTTAAAGATTTATCGTTTTATCAAAGAATAAATTACTCTGCTTGGCTTCAGCTTTCACCAAAGAAGAGGATTTACTTAAAATCAGACTCGGAAAAAACATTTCATAACAGAGATAGCAAAAACTGTCTTTAAACTTGTGATGGGACCTCAAAATGAAACTCAACGTAATAATTTCGTATAACATTGCAATAAAATAATAAACATATCTTTACTCTTTGTCTAACATAGAATTGATAATTCAGAAAAGTCAAACTACACAGTAAAGGTAATTTCAATTAACAAAGGATTAACACGTTAATTGCAGTGGGGATCACCAGTGACTGGCGACGCAGCAAATAATAAAAGTATATAAATATAGTAAATATGGATGCTGATATTTTTTTCAATAATGCCATTCTTATTGTAATGGTTTGAAGAAATTTTAGAACATACAAAAATAATTCTGTTATTAGATGAAAAATATATTTCTCTCTTATCATTTTCGACGAACTACTCAATGTACTTTTCTCGCTGTCTGATAGCAGAAGTAGTATTTTTGAAGGTCTTTGTATAAATGCACCGACAGAGGATGAACTTGATGAATAATCATCGTTTGAAGCCATATTTTTGGGGCTAATAATAAATTGAATGAAAGATACAAAAGGAAAAAACGTATGTGGAGTAAGAAAAAATATAACAAACATACTTACTTGTTTGTAGAACGCACTGAATAAGACTAAAGAATGAGAGTAATCACTTAGCAACGAAGCACGATTGCTTGGAAAAAGAACAATCGTCAGAATTGCTTACAGCGCCGTGGAGGTCACCAGTAACCCCCACCACGAAAAATGCTTCAAGCGTAATTCTATAATTCCTTTTATCTGTTGCAAAATATATTTCAACATAATATGCATTGTATAATGAAAAGCTAACGTCGACGCCTTGGGCAAACCATGGAAAATGCGTCTGGCAGTCAACGTGTTAACCAACCAATACTGTAATAGAGCAACAATTCTCAAATTTTATTTACTTTCTTTCATGTATAACATAGAGAAAGTATAGTAATCGTCAAAAAAATTCTAATTCTTGATTTTGATATCTTTACACGTTATAGACCTCCATGAGTTTAAAAAACCTATTTTTTGAAAATGTCCGTCTGTCTGCTTGTGACAAGGAAAACTCAAAAATGATTAGAATTAGATGTATAATTTTAGTATGTTGGCTTAAAATCCAATAATCAGATTTTTATCAAATTTTGAGCGAAGTTCATTCAAAAGAAATTTGTCTGTCCGGCTATTCGAACAGAAGTTAGCACAATAATTACAAAACAAATAAAGCTAGATATAAAAAATCATTATAAATACATATTTAATACATAATTTGATTATATATGCGGATGCTTAATTCTATTATCTATGCAGATAACTCTATTATAGATATAGATTTATTATCTATAGTGTAGACAGCTGTTACATTTTGAGCCAAATCTAATTACGGGTTGACTGTCTATCTGTCTGGTTTTTCAGAAATATGTAAACCTGATAATTTAAACTTACATTGATTGAAATATATCAAATACAAAGATTTAGCAACTACATGTGCAGTTTTGTGTCAAAAATTTGAATTATTCAATTGGGTAAAAAATGTGTCGAAAACACGTAATCGAATTTTAGAAACTATTCATACATGTCAGTGATTAATATCTAAATAATTCGTTAAGGATGACACAATATTTTGGAGGCTTATAAATGGTTTCCTAGACCAAAACTAGGCAAACTCATATTAAATAAAAATTTTAAAGAAAAAGATATTTAATTATCTTTATGAAACTTCTTTATATTTAATACTATTTTTTTAAAAAAAATCAGAAAACTTTATTTAATAATCTAGATTTCTATTGGAAACAAATAAATTATATTTCCGTCTTTATTTTATTTTTAATATCACGTGCCAGCTGTTAAGTTTTTACGTATCTGATGGCATACATTCGACCACACCCTTCTATAAACTTGAGTTTATATTTATAACTTATATGCTGCATATCTGAATTCTTAAATTTATTATTATAGAAAATATTATATATATTTTAAGAAAATAAAAATATTTTATATGTTATTTATCTATTTAATAATTTTTGTATCATCTTTATCATGTGAAAACATGAAGTTGTTTTGGTAAGAGGTTTTGATGTATCCGAAATTTACAGGCAAAAATATATTTATCTGCATTTACCATTATTACATTATTCTCATGTAGGCTTCTTTGAAAGATTATGCGATTTTAAAAGGTTGACCTGCTTTTATCAGTATTGCCTCTTCATTACGTATGCTTCTGTAACAGCAGATGAGTTTTTAGAAGGCTGGTGAAAAGCTATGATAGATGTATTTTCATCTCAAAGTCGGTCGAGCTCCAAAACTTTGTTAATTGAAAATGAAAGTTTAAAAAATTATCATTATATATCTATATTTATATATAGATATATAATAGATATAGAGGGATATGGACCAATTGAGAAGTCTCGTTATTTTATCAAACCGGTTTAAATTGGCTAAGGACTTAAATTAATTAAGATAAATAATCATTAAAAAGTAATAATGTTCTCACATGATAACTTGATATTTATGATCGAAGATTTATCTTTCTTTTTTATATTTAAAAATATTTTATGTATAAAAATATTTTATATTCAAAAATATTTCATGTATAAAAATATTTTATAATGGATGACCTTTAATAAATATTAGCCAGTTTTGTAAGGAAATGCTGCTCCTTCGTTATTGGACACAATTTATATTGTGGAATAAAGTTACCATTATTATTATTATGAAACTTAACCATTATGGGAGATATTGAACAATTATTTATAATTTCCTAATGAATCTAAAAAAACTATTGTAAAAACTTTTCTTTGCTATTTCATTAAATTTTGACATTTGCTTAATAGCGAGCTTAATGACTTTCTCCTTACAGAAATGGACAAGGAGATTTCTGTCAAATTTCAAATTTGACAGAGATTTTTTTAGAAAATATTTTCATTAGTTAAAAATTAGATAATTATTTAACTTTCATTTCTAAGAAATATTTAAAGTTCTTTCGTCGTATTTGCAAACAAATAATTGAACGAATTAATTAAAAGACGACGCCAAACGAATATTTAAACTTTAAAATCTTTTAACTATTGCCATAGCAACATAAACTAAAATCGTCTGAAAATATTAAAATGTCGTGTTTGTCCTTCATTCGTCCTCCTATTGTTTCCGTAATCATTTCTGAAGCTTAGGAAAAATGTTTCATTTTCACCTCAATGCCTTTGATATATTTATAGGCATATAGTTTTACTCTGAAACATTTCGAATCCAAAAGGAATCGATTTAGATGAACTGCATGGCTTCAAAGTATTTTTATTAGGAAATATCTGAAGATCCATCAAATATATTTTTCAATATAAAAATATAAACTTCATGAAACCCAAGGTCTTGTATCCTCTTAGAGGAATTCGTTTCAAATATGAAACGTTGGTTGTTTCTTTTGAGAGAAAACAAACATTTTCTTTCCTAATAAAAATATTTTGAAGCCATACAGTAGGAAAAAATTACGAGAAAAGCTCGTATATTTTTAATTTCTTTGAAAGTATTTTTCTCATCCTCAAAAGTTAAATCGGAAACCTTTGCATTATCATTGAATCTTCTGAAATTTTAGATTTCTTTTATTTTTAATCGTGAAATCATACGTATGATTTAAGTATAACAGAAAATAAATTTATAAAAGAGATTATGCTCAATATAAGATTCAACAATTTTTATAATAAATTAAATAAAACACTATTTTAGAAATATTTATTAATTTACTAAAATGTAGAAATCTCTTTCCAAATTATGTTATTCTTTTCAAGCTTTTATTTATCATGTAATATTTGATTTATAATGTAATAATCCTGAGACTTATTTATTAGTTTCTCAACCAGAGGAAATTTTATTTAAGAATCCTTTAACTGAAAATTTTCCCAGGAAATAAGATAATGGAAGAATATTTAATTGAAAAATTTCATTTTTGCAAAATATGATGCAAGTTTTAAATGAATAAAAAAAGAATAAGAAGGTGAGGCTTTTCCATCAGATGTTGGAAAAAACTATCTTTCTAAATTCTTTCAAAGGCCAATTTTTTTTTTACTTTTGAAGGAATTAATGTTTTGAAAATAAGTTCATTTTAGGCCTTTTACTTTTTGGAATGCTAAGATCCAACTGTCTTCGATGACCAGCTAGTTCACCGAAAATGCTGGTTATGTTTCATTTTAAGTAAATATTTGTTTATAGTTGTCATTAATGATTCCGTGAATAAAGTATTTTAAGGTTTCAAATGATGAGACGCATAGAAGTCGAATTATCTTAATAGTCTTGCATGCATTCTATTAACTGTAGAAGCATTGTTATTCTGTAATCTCTAATGAAATCAATTTTTATAATATTAAATGACATCAAAAACGTAACTGTCCATATGATACAACCTTAATTGAATATTGCGGTTGTTTTCATTATCTTTTAATTGCTAATGTAAACTAAATAGATAATCCACTTATGTAAAACACTTACGTAACTGAACAGAAATCAGTCTTATTACTTTTTATCTAATAGAAACACTCAGATGTATACAAACCACCATAGGAATTTTCAGACAGAGTTTTTTTTAAAGATTTTTACAGTTGTATGGTTTTCGATTAGATGCACAATTGTTTCGAATATCCTATGGAAATTGGTTTTCATATCTTTCATATCAATTCTTCCATGCATTTTTACAAAAACATCTTTGTATTGTCTTCAAACTCAAAAAAAATCTTTAAAATCATATTTAGTTTCCTTGTAGTTTAACCTTTTAATTTCAGTAATATTTTTACTTCTAATTGATATGCGTTTTGTAAAAATGCTTATTAAGTCTATATCGGAATTCAAATCCATTCATCAAAAAATTCAGTCTCGTGTTTTTACCAATCATTACCCCTTTAGTAGGATTCTATTTCCAGTTTTTATTTATTTCATAATATGTACACATTTTAATTTGTAATAAATTAGTAATACTAAAATCAACTTGTGTTTTTTTTTCAATCGTAGAAATAACAAGGTGGAATATTTTCAAATGTCATCCATAATTCATTTTCCTAATTTCACAAATATTTACACATATAAACGCAAAATACTTTCAGTTATTTTAAAACTGTAAGTAGTTCTTTAAAATAAAATCAAATAAAATTAACACAAATGGTGGTAGGAAGTTTGCACCTCAATGAAACGCGTAAATGTTTTGCGGAAAACATAGCTTCTACACAAATGTGTGAAAAACAATATTGCCTTTTTAATTAGAGACATAATTTTTGTAATATTCTAATGATCATAAATAAAGCTGATGCAAAATAATTGGCAGACTTAGTTTTTCCCATAACTTCTGAAAATTTATTTTCATGTCATATTGAAAGTATTAAAATTTTCTGTAATGATTTTCAGAACTTTTTGGCTGTACCATTTGATCACTCAGGTTAAATTGTCAGAATTAAAAAAAAGAAAGAAAATTGAAATCTGCTAACTCAAATTTCATCTTATAATGGGAGAATATTATTATATTTAAGGCATATTTTGTCGTAATCAATTTAAGTCATTAACAAATTGAAACAGGTTTCAAACAATCATTTGGATATCAGAATATGTCGATATTTCAAGAATCGGGCACATGTCGAACATTCGTGCTTAGTTGTAACTTTTTGTCGGTGATAATTCGCCAAAAGTGACAACTATTTAACCTTTTTCTAATAACCCTAAAAGCGGAAAATGGATGCCCCCAAACTCGATAAATCTCCAATTTTTTGCCGTTCCTTTTGGGACTTAAAGAACATCAAACATTTAAAATACTATGTTCAAACAAAAAAAATGTAATAACATTGACATTGACAAACTTTTAAATTAAAAATTTAATTTCTATTTTTAAATAAATTTTCGCGATAGATCTTCAATTGTGACAACCTTCTACATTATTTTCTAAATACCCTAAAAGCAAAAAATTGATGCCTTAAAAACGATAAATTGCCAATTAGTTGCCCAAGCATTTTTAGGCTTCAAAAACCTCAAAACAAAACAACATCATGTTCTCATTAAAAGGTGAAAGTTTGAAAAGTTAATTGCAAGCAAAATTAGAATACCACTCACTTTTTCTGATTTTTCTCCTGTGACAGTAAATGTCTATCATCAAAGACGAAAACTCTTTGCATTATAATATCTCATCGTTCGAAAAAATTCGTTTAAAATAGTAACTTTAGAAATTTTATATGCTTATTATTTTTAGATGCAGAAAAATGGAATTGTTTTTTTTAAAAAAAACTTATGCATTTTCAGGAATATTTCTCTGAACATGACTGATGAGATTGGGAAATTGTATTGAAAGTTTAATTTATTAACTTTCTGAAAAAAATATTCATTGACTAAAAACTAATGCAATTTTATTTGCTGGAAGGTCACAAAAAATATATGAATATCTACATGAATCATACATGAATATCTACTATATAGTTACAGTTTGTTATTCTTTTTTCATTCTTTGTATCTAGCAGCTCTAGCAACAATACTTATATAATTTAAAGGCTTATATTTCATATAGTTTTTCTTTGTTAAGCTATGTAAATGCTAAGCTATTTTTTATGACATTCCTTGGGAAAAATTTATAACAAGCTATAAAAACAGACTTTTCCTACTTATTTCGAGAACTTTAAGATATAGCAACATTGATTGTTTTTTGAAACTTTTACAATGACGTTTTAGACACATCCTTTCTTCTAAATTATAATTTTCTTTTCTTTTGTTGGAACTCTCTATATATAAGTTCTCTTAGAAGTTTTGTTTATAAGATTTAGAGCTAGATATAAGAAAAATACTTCGCTTTATGATCAAATACAGTTTTCAGTAGTGAAAGGAAAACGATATAAAATAATAAACAAATTGAAACGAATGAAATATTATTTATGTTGGTAATTTTTTATTATTTACTCATTTATAATCCACTTATTTGGAAAGAGACAAATGGAAGAAAAATTTTGAAATGCAAACGATTTTTGACTTTAGACGCTAGTAAGTATAATGGAATTAATAAATATTCTTTTTATTTAATTTATGTATAAAAAAATAATTATTGAAATGAACGGATCTTTATAAAACTTTTATTTTAAAATAAAAGCATAGAAAATTTTTAGGCTGAAGTACAATACAATATGTGGAGAAAAAAACAATTTCTGTATGAAAAGAAAGTGGTAAAAACAATATTTAAGCAATTATCTACTATTTTAATAATTATTTTAATAATTATAGACTTCAAATAAATATGTGATAGACAAAAATGATTACTGTAAAATTGTGTTGATAGCTATCTCAGTTTTCCCCCCAATTGTAAATAATTGGGAAATTCTGAATATTTGGAACAGAAACTTCGGTAATATTTCTAATAGAAACACGCCATGTTCACAATACGAGATTAAACGGATTTAGTAGAGAAAACTTGATGGATTTTCCAACTATTTAATGTAGTAGAGGGAAATTATACACACGAACGAATGTAGTAATCTCGGAAACTTTGGAAATTAATCGTTTAAGTGAAGTAAAAGCAAAATATATAAGAGAAAGATAATAACCTTTTGGTAAATTTAAAAAGAAGGTACTTTGGGTTGTGTTGAATTTCTATATTATTAAATAAAGAAGTGGAAATATCCAGGTAAAATATAATGATATTCATTATTTTTTAGGAATTTATTATTTTTTAGTAAATTCGTAAGGTATAATTATACATGTAATAGAGCATTATTTTAATAGTGTAATTATTTCGAAAAATGTGGAAAATTATGGTCTAACCAAAGTAAGAACAAAATATGAAATATCTATATAATTACTCTTTCATGTGCTTTGTGAGAGAACATTTTAAAAGAAGGTAATTTTGGACGTGTTTTTTTTTCTATATTATTAAATTGAGAATTGGAAATATCAAAGTAAAATATAATGCATATTCATTAACTTTCAGATATTTATAAGATGTTTTTTATTAATTTCGTATAGTATAATTATACATGTAATGGAGTATGCTTTTAATAGTTTTGTATTTTGTAAAGTTTAGAAAATAATACTCTAACAAAAATAAGAGCAAAATATAAAAGAGATAGATAATCACACTTTCTTGTGCTTGTGAAAGTAAACTTTTAATGATGCTATTTTTGAGCTTGCTTCTAATCCGTATTATTAGTAAATCAAGAACTAGAAATATTGGGGTAAAATATGATAACATTCATTAAATTTCAGGTACAGGAAAAATCTAATTTTTATCCTTCAAAAATTTTTAGAAAAAAAAATCTTAATAGCCTATAGTCTTAAAGTAAGTAAGTGATGGTTTAGAATTGTTGTAAAATAAACTACTTGGCATATTAATTGTTGTCTCAGATTTTCTCCTTTTATCAAATCATGTTTGAAATCATAAAACTGAAAATAGAGTTCTAGTATATTTTGCTCCAATAGAAATGTGCTACCTGTAAAAAAGAGATAAAAGAAATTTTATTAAAAAATACTTATTAAAGTTTTAAACTTTACCTAAAGTACAAAAGAATTACATTATTGAAGAATAGTTTCATTGCAGTAAAATAAGTCAGATTATAATAAAAGCATTTTTGTTTAGTTGTAAAAACAAATTACGGCAAACAAATACTTCAAAATAAAATGTTGTGTAGCTTTATAATTTATCAAGATTTATAGACATTTATACAAAGGCATCATGCTTTCAAAAAATCCTAACTTTTGAGCAATGATTAAAAATCTATATTTATGAAGGGCAATACTTGTGCGTGTCAGTGACAGTCTAGGCAAATGTTGGCCCTTATATCCATGGAAATCGCTTATAGCTACATGTCCTTCATAGCCATAAATCTATAGAAATTTATACAAAAACATTATACCTTCAACGATGCATAAATCTTGAGCAACGATTAGAAATCTATATAGATGAATTGCAATACTTGTGCATGGACGCGCTTATGTCCACTTTGGACATAAGTGTTATGGACGCGCTTAGTGAAAGTCTAAGCAAATTGTGGCCCTTATATCCATGGAAATCCCTTATGGCTACATGTCCCTTACAGCCGTAATGCTATATAAATTTATACAAAAGCATTAAACCTTCAACGATTCATAAGTTTTGAGCTACGATTATAAATCTATATAGATGAATTGCAATACTTGTGCATGCACGCGCTTATGTGCGTGTCAGTGACACTCTAGGCAAATTGCATCCTTTATAACGATGGAAATCCCTTATAGCTACATGTCCCTTATAGCCATAAAGTTATAGAAATGTATACAAAAGCATCATACCTTCAACAATTCACAACTTTCGAGCAACTATTAGAAATCTGTATAGGTGAAGGGCAATACTTGTGCATGCACACGC
>JAOUZG010035803.1:1029694-1043741 GCA_026289955.1 Argiope argentata
TTATAGCCATGGAAATCCCTTATAACTACATATCTCTTATAGCCATAAAGCTATATACATTTATACAAAAGCCTCATACCTTCAAAAATTCATAACTTTTGAGAAATGATTAGAAATCTATGTATATGAATTGCAATACTTGTGCATGCAGACGCATATGTGCGTGTCAGTGACTCTAGGCAAATTGGGGCCCTTATTGCCATGGGTGTTCACACACAAATAGTCAAAATGGTGATTCATTTCAAGTTGCAACCTGAAATTTAAAATTCAGTATAAGAAAATTTGTATTGTGTATTTTCTGTAGTTTTGGGAGAATTTTCGCACCTAAATATTGGAAATGCATTTTTAATGACTTTAGGAAAAAATGAGTACATTCAAAACGCATGAATAGCTGTTATTTTAAAGAAAACTTGATTTGAATCTTTGACATAATTTTCGAATTTTGAGACATTTTTTTTATAAGATAATCCGTTTTTCACGAAAAATTTTAAGAATTAATTCTTACATAAGACATTCTATTTTCATTATCCATTTTTTAAAATTTTTCCAGGGAATTAATTATCTGGAACATTGAAATAATTTGATCCATACAAAACATAATAATTTTCTCATTAAAGGACAAATATTTACTTGTTTTCTAATTTTCGAAAGTACCTTTGTAATAAAGATGTAGGTTTCTTTGAAATGTATGAGCAAAAGAGTCATTTCATATCAGTCAAGTAAACCGTTTCTCTTTTAATAATTTTTAGATTGACAAGAGTCAGAAAGTGGCCAATCAAAGTGATTTTTTTGTAGTGACGACTTGTCATTAGGAAAGCTGAATTTATGAATCATAAATTATGTATCCAGACATTATTATTTATCTTTCTAAGATTATCTTGACTAAAAAATTAATAAGTAAGAAACTATTGTAGGATTAATGTATGTAATCTAAGAAACATTGCTTTAAATAATTGTTAAATTTAAGTACGTACAGCTTATACCTCATTAAACTAATGACAATTTATGGAGTTAAAGTTTCAAATTATGAATAGTTCAAAGAAGTGAATTCCAAAACATGTTTTACTTTTATTTTCTAAAACTTAACAATCATCTTTAAACATCAGGTAATTTTCTCAACCTAATTTGAAATTCGAAAACCGACGTTCAGAAGATTTCCATGTTCATTAACAATTCATTTACCTATATTGCTTCCTTAAAAGGTAAAGAGAAAGGCTTCTGATCTTTCCGCCATATAAATCTAACCAATTAGAAAAGCTCTGTGTTCAAACAAAAATAACACTTTGTAGTGGAAACTAATGACATGCTATTAAATAAATAGCTCTGACCCGAATTCCATTTGATTTTCTAACCGCTTAATTAAGTAAATGAATTGTCAGTAATTTAATTTAAGATCCTTTTTAAGATGTTTGGAATTCGCGGTTCTTCAAAGCAATTTTCTCTGAAACAGCGCTGCCAAAAACATTTTAATGTAGTTTTAGTAAATATGTTCATGTGCTCGTTATTTGTACTTTCTTAGCTGAGTTGACGACGAGCTATTGTACCTAGAGTACATTTAGTTTAATTTACTTATTTCATGCACAATTTTACAATTAGTATTCCTTCAACTAAATATTTTAAACATATACTTATGATATATATTAAATTTTTACCATTTTCATTAATTACTCTTATTATATGGATTGTGTATATGAACTTTGGAAATGAAATCGAGTTTCTTACATCATAGTGCCGTTCAAACATAAATATCTGTATAATCTATTTCAAGTTGCACATTGTATTTGGCTAAATGTAATTTTACTTTCCGGTTCATTTTTGTTAAAAGCGCAAGTAACGCACTGAATATTTCCTCGTTAAATTTCAGTAATTATAGAACATAAAGCGATTAAATACTTAGTGAGACAATGGAAAAAGTTTAATTTTTTGAGAAATTGAGAAATATTTTTGCTTAAAATCCTTTAGAAATCTGAAATATTTTGAAAATTTCATTGAAAATTTGTTGAAATTTGATTTTAAAAATATTATAGAAAAATTAATAAAATTCAGTAATAATGAAATAAAACTAAGTTATTATCATTAAAAAGTTAATATTATGAATTTTAAAATGATATAAAAATCCTTTTTTGATCATTTTTAAATATTAACTGTATTATTAAAAGTTTTTCAAAAATAAATATTGTTAAAAAATTAATAAAATTCCTTAATAGTGCAAAAAAAACTAAATTGGTATCATTAAAAGGTTAATATTATTGATTTTAAAATAATGTAAAAATCATTTTTCATTTATTATTGTTTACTTTCAATTTCACGTTTTGAATGGTGAAATATA
The DNA here is from genome assembly GCA_026289955.1 of Argiope argentata. Lineage (NCBI taxonomy): Eukaryota > Metazoa > Arthropoda > Arachnida > Araneae > Araneidae > Argiope > Argiope argentata. Next base: position 1,032,024 of record JAOUZG010035803.1, read on the forward strand.
AATTTAATGGGCTGCATTTTCTTCATCGTCATTCATTTTCATTCATTATTTTTAAATACTAACTGTATTATTAAAAGTTTTTTTAAAATAAATATTATTACAAATTAATAAAATTATTTAATAGTGAAATAAAACTAAATTGATATCATTAAATGATTAATATGAAGGTTTTCAAAATGATGTAAAATTTTGTTTTTTGTTTTTTTTTTCAATATCATTTATTTAAAATTACCCATTCTGTTTGGCGAAATATAATTGTAGTAAGAAACATTTCATTTTTCACATATATTTTTATCCATTATTCTCAAAAAAGAATTGTAAGGTTCAGATTTTTTCCAAAATAAATATTATTGAAAAATTGATAAAACTAAGTGCCAGTACATTAAAACTACATACAATAAATATCAATAAATTGTAATGATGTGGATTTTTAAATTTGTAAAAATTATTTCTGTGCAATAATACTTTTGTAATTTATCGCAAAAAAAAATACCAAAAATGTTTTCTAATTTTTCAATTATTTAAAATTTTAATTACATTTCAAATATATTGCTCTAATTTTTTTATTTGAATCCTCTGAATATTTAGAATGTTTGCTAAACATCATCTACAAGAACTTTAGAAGGCAATAACTATTAACAGAAACCTGGTATTTATCTATATTAAAGATGTTATACAGTACAAAGTGAGATAAATTTCAACGCCACTTGGCGGTAAACTGTGAAACAAAACAATCTTAACGAAATTATTGTTTCTGTTTAAATAAAGAAACAGTTTTTTCTATCATTACCGCTGTACAATGTCATGGGTAAAAGTGAATAACATAATGGTAATGCATCCTCGATTTAATACAAAAAAAAACAAAGTAACTTTGGTGACATTAATGCTAGAAATAGAACTATAAAACTTACATTTGCTTGCCCGCTTTTTCGAACATTCTGACATCATAAAACCCCAATAAAAAAGGCAGAACAATTAGTAAGCAGATATTTTTGTTTTTGGTGTTCAAAATATTCTACTACAGCTTATCAACGGTTACTTTTCAAAAGTTTATCTTTTTTATTATTGTCGAGAATCGTTACGTCATAGCTTTGGAAAATTACGAGCAAATAATTTTGCATTTTTTTTTCTCTTACCATTATTGTAGTATATTTATCACTTCGTACTAAATCGAAGATGTTCTCCAATTTTGTATTAACTTTTTTCCCGTAACTTGTATCGTTTATAAAATAAGAACATTGAGTCCATTTTTGTTGATATATTGTACATATTAATCGAATTTATTTAATAAGAAGTAACAAAATAAAATTAAAAAAAATAATTGTTTATCTAAATAGAAATTGACTTTAAATTTTTTAATACTAGTTTTAACTTTGCTTATGGAAAAAGTAAACAAAAATGTTTTTTAAATTAACCATAATAAGGGTTTTTTTATAAGCAAAAGTAATTAATTATTATAAAAGATAACAGAAAATGATAAATTTTCAATAAATATAATATTAAAAATCATATTTAAAAGGATTTGCCATGTTAAATCTAGCATAACCAATTAAGGTGCAATTAATATTCTATGTTTTTATGAATTTATTACTTATATTTTAGTTTATTTTGTTGTAATTTAAGTAATTCAATACAAATATTTTTGTATTAATATATCATATATTAATACAAAATTGTATTAATATATGAGTAATTTTTTTGTATTTTTATTACTTTTTAAAACTGTAACTACGTTTAAATCACTTTTAATTGTTCTACCCAAAAATATGCTTCATTTTCACGCTTTCTTAAATGACTATAAGAGCAATCCTATAAAAATAAAAAAGCACAAATTTTATAAACAAGAATATTCATAGAAATCTGATAGTGCCATTTATTACGTCAGAATAGAATAAAATTATTTAATATGTTTTTTATCGTTATCAATTTCTAAATTAAATTGTACCTAAGTTTCCACCAAAGTTCTTTTAATTCAGATAGTAAAAAAAAATGTGCAAGAATTTTCAGGAAATATCAAGTACATTATCACCATTCAATACCTCCATATCATACTGCTAATTTGAGTTTTTCTTCCTTTGGTATATTTAGCAGAAAATTCAGAAAATTACATTTCATTTTTGCTCCAAATATATGCCAATCTTCATCTCGGTATTAAACCTTATCTCAGTCAAATATTATAATATGTTGTTATGTATTGTTATATGATAAAGACATCGTTAGATGAATATGAATAATTTACATTTCAAAAAATTAGTTGAAAAGTAATATTCGTCCTGAGGAAACTAACATTAAAACCCATTTCAAACAAATATGCAATCAGCTGAACAAAAGTTATTTCTAACAAAATATTAGTAGTTACGAAACCTACTCTCTGTCATTTTCCCTCATTTCTTACCCCTTCAAAGTGTTTTTTTTTCTGTGTTAACTAACAGATCTATTGAATAATTAATTACTATAACATTCGGAATACCTGAATATGTATGTACCATGCATTGATATACACTGTGTGTTGAGCAAAGGTAATAAAGACATCATTATATATTTCTAAATAATTAAGAGTTAATGAAAAGAAGAAAAGTGTATAGAAAATAGTAATAGAAAAAGAAGAAGTAATATTCATTCTAAGAAAACTACCATTAGAAATCAATTCAAACAAATATGCATTCAGCTCAGAAAAAAATTGTTTATAATGTAACTTTTGCAGCTATGAAACAAATATACCAACGTTTATCATAATTCCTGGCCTTTTAAAACACATTTTGGGAAATAATTGATTCGTCTATAGAATAATTAACTGCTAAAATATTGGGAGTACCTGAATATGTATCTACCACGCATTGTTATACACTGTGTGTTGAGCTAATGTAATAAAGACATCATTATACATTTATAAATAATTCACGGTTAATGAAAAGGATGAAATAAGTAATATTCATTCTAATAAAACCACAATTAAAATTCAATTCAAACAAATAGGCATTCAGCCCCCCAAAAATCGTTTGTAATGAAATTTTAGCAGTTATGAAACAAATGTTCCATCATTTTCCCATAATTCCTGCCATTTTAAAAGACATTTTGTGAAATAATTGACTCGTCTATTGAAAAATTAACTACTATAATATTGGAAATATCTAAATATATGTATCTACTATGCATTGTTATACACTGTACGTTGAGCAAACGTAAAAAAAGGCATCATTATATATTTATAAATAACACCCAATTAATGAAAAGGAATAAATAAATAATATTCATTCTAAGAAAACTACCATTAAAAATAAATTCAAACAAATATGCATTCAACTCAAAAAAAATTGTTTGCAATGAAATTTTGGCAGCTACGAAACAAATGTTCCATTGATTTCCCATAATTCCTGGCTTTGTAATAAAACACAATTTGTGAAATAATTGACTCGCTACAGAATATTTAACTACTATAGTATTGGGAATATTTGAATTAAATAATATAATTATAAATAAAATCTATGTATATAACTATAAACTTAATTTCAAATATTTCAAACTTCTTGCATATAAATTTTCAAAAAAAGCTTCATATGAAACCTGTATATTATTAAATCGATAGCATTTGACTTGATATAATGTCTATAACTATTCCCTAAACTAATACTCCTATATGATTTGAACTACATTGTTTGCATCTCTTATTGTCCTACTGCTTAGAACTTATATCAACTCAAACAGGACATTTGATTGAGTCTACCTATAGAGAAATAGCCTGGAATGGATCAGTGCCAGACAAGCTCCATTCAGAATTAGATTATGTGTAATTTGTCTTCGTAAGATAATACAGTTATAGATGAACATTAGCAAATGACTGAAAATGGAAAATACAAATATTTTAATTATCATATAAGCATAAAGAAAGTGCTCTTATAAGAAAATACAAGTTTTGTGTACAAAAAATTCATTCATATGGCTGTTGCGTTCATTCTTTCGGTTTATGAAAAAGTTTTGAATGTCTGCTTAGTATCTCTATTTCAATATCAATAAAGTAATTCTATAATTATGATCAGATATCACCTTTTTGTCTGCTGATTAGATGATTTGGAAATGTATGCTTCACGTTTTTATTAGTTTTCTTAACCAAATTTTTAAAGTTAGAAATTCGTAATCATTCCATGTCTGCCAATTAAGAAGTTACATTCTAAAATCACTCTTAATACAAAAATCTGTCAAAATTAGCATGCAAATATTGATACGGGTTTGACTAAATCAGTTCTGTTTTCTAGATATTTCGTTTCATTTTTTCATACACTGTGTATACTTTTTTAAATAAAAGAAATTTTCATTTAATAATTCTTTGGTATATCATATAAAGCATGAGGAAAATCAGCAAATAAATTCTATAAAACATACCAAATTTCAAAAACGAGTTGTTCTTTTTCTCTGTTTTTGTATTTCTGCAAATGGTTTCGATTCGACATATTGTTGGATTGATAAAAGCAAAATGATTTTCTTCTTCAAGTGAAAGAAAAATTCTTTTTCGAGATGAGATAAAATTAAGGGAAGACATAACCTTAATAAAAGAATGTTAAGACTCCTAAATATAATACCACCAACAAGATTAATTAAATGTGTTTACAAACATTTTTTGGAGAATTTATTAAGAATATGTTGCATTGTTGTTTCTACTTATGGAACTTGCCATGGACAAGCCCCGCTGATACATCAGCTGATTTTAAGCAGGATATATATATATATATGTGTGTGTGTGTGTGTGTGTCTTGTTTTACAACTAGTGCCATCTAGGGCCAAGAGTACGACTTATCTACACACAGGTCACAACCCTTTTAGGGGGGCGGACTACATTCAAGCAAAGTAATTCATACATCTCAGATCGTAATTTAGACCTGGAACAGAGAATGATGACCTCTGACCCATTACACCCAGTGATATTACTCTCGATATGGAGGACTTTGCTTCCACGAACCGATTTAACGAGCGCCAATCGCCACACACTCGGGGAATCTTTAGGGCGGTGAGCTTCGAACCCGTAACCTAAGGAGTACGAGTCCAACGCTCTACCAACCAGGCCATCCCGGTCCTATATTGCTCTATAAAGCATTTAATTGAAATTTTACGTAAGCAATGAATTCGGTGAACTAACTGGTCGCCAAAGATAAATAAATAAATAAATAATGAATATTCGTACATTCATATATATATTTTTTGCCTTCAATGAATTATTTTTTGAAATGTCACCCTTTTCTTTTCTGGAAGCATTCATAGTTCCGAGGATGAAGAAGGTCGCTATAACCTTGATTTTTCAAAACGTAGTTCATTTAAAAATTTAGAAAGAGCTACAATAATTAGACAGTAAGGTCAAAAAGGTTTCCGGATTTAAAATATAATTCCACTGAAGGATTGTCATGTACAAGAACTGACATATATTAAACCATTCAGATACAAATGTCACTCCTGCTCCTGGTGTGGAGAAAACATTCTCTAGAGGGATTAACAGGCGGACTTCTTTCTCGACACTTGAATCTCTGTTCCAAAGTGTTGTTGCTGTTGCATGCCTATATTGGCCATCAATGCTAAGCCAAATCCATGCTGGATGGACAAATATTGAAGCTTCTGTTAGTCACAAGGACCAAAATGACTAGAAATGGATAGAGGACTGACTTAGCTCTATCACATATTCGCTTGAACAACCCCTTTTTACAGGGAGGTACAATAACACATCTCACAGATAGCAAACAGAAGAACAATCATGCCCGAACCAGGACTCGAATCCGGGGTTTCCAGAACACGAGGAAGACGCGCTACCTCTGTGCCTGAAAGCCGGCTGATTCCAAAGTACGAAGTCAATCCTATCATGTTGTCTTAATATCGTGTATCAAGAAATCAGGTTACGTCAAGCAATTAAAGAAAAGGAAACAATGATTAATAAATATTTTTATGACATAATAATGCTGCGCTTTGTATTAGCATGCTTAGGTTAATTTTTAAAAATAATCATCATCATTGTTGAAGCATTTATCTCAGCTGACTATGAACATTTGTATATGGCTTCGGCCGGGACGGAGTATACCTATGCCATACCCTCGCTTAATAAACCTGCTTTTTGCTCAGATTTCTTTCTTCTTTTGGATACCCTTTTGCAATTAATCCAGCATTTTGCTTAGTTTTGGTGCTTTTTTGGGTTCAACTCCGCAATTAATCCAGCATTTTCCTTAGTTTTGGTATATATTTGGATACCCCTGTGAAAAAACGGAATTGAAGTGGTGATAAACCGCCACGTTTGGCGCTATTTACAGAAAAGGAAATGTATGATCATTGTTCACTTGAACATTGGATTTTCGATGCGTGATTGTATTTAATAAATAAAATTGTTTTTTCGAAATTGAAGAAATTGAACTTTTACAATCCCCTCTCAACTAAGCCAGCTTTTTGCAAAGTTTTGGTGATTTTTTTGGATACCCTTTCGCAACTAAGCCTACTTTCTGCTTAGAATTTATCTTTTTTGGATACCTCCTCACCACAAAGCTTGCTTTTTGCAGTAGAATCTTTAATATCATTGGATCTATCGATATTTTGTAATATATTTAGGGTGCAGCTGTAACTCAAAATACATTTTCAGAATTTTTTTTCGGTAATCAACTGTTAATCTGTGTGGCATATCTTATGAAAATTAATTTTTCATTTAAATGCGATATCACATGTAATGATTTCCTTGAATTTTCTAAATCTGGAATGATGTAGTTAAATACAGAAAAATTTCGATTATCTTTTCCAACTAACAGTTTTTATTGATTTTGTCGACTTATAAATCATGGTCTAGTATGAAAATGAAATCATCCGAGCAATTTATGGTATTCTAAATAGCTAAACGACAGAAGAAGAAAAACCATTCTAAAAATTGATCATTACCTTATATGGTGAATGGAAATAAATAATTCGATTCAATTCCAAACCGAAATCGCATTTTTACTGAGATCACATAGTAGAAAATTCAAAGGTCCAAATAGGAAGCAAGACTTTTTGTAATGAATAGTTTATTTTTTAAGGCCAAAATTATTTATCGGTAATTTTGTGAATTTAGAGGAAGTGATTTACAGTTAAGGAAATAAAACTTTGAAAAGATAAAAACTAAATTATTTTGAAAAATAAATCAAACTTTCTTTTCCCCTTGATGCTAAAAATATTTCTGTATCATAAAAGGAAATATTAACTTCGAGTAAAAGGGAATATACTTTCGTTCCTTTTTTTAACGAAAAGTAATAACCTTTAAGAAATGCACTTATTTTATGAGAAAAATAATTAATAACTAATAACCTGAGAATCAAGCGGTTTCTGACTTTATTATAATGATGGAGAGTTATTTCCATTTTATTTCATTAAATATATTTCTAATACAAGAGTTAGAACATAGCAAATTTTGATTCAATGAATCCAAAAACTGTAGTGAGAGCTTTTATTTAAACTTTTAATACTTTTTGATGTTGTTTATTTGAGACTATTTTTAATAGTCAAAAATTTAATGATTATTAATCAGATTCTTAGTAATTCTGTACATCAAATTCTTAGTAATTCTGTTATCGTCTTTGTAAATCAATAATCGAATAAACTGATTACAAAAATATAAAATGAATATTAAATTTTCAATAAACTTATAACATTCACTACAGAAGAATTTAAAAATCGTCTGGAGCTATCACTAATTTCAATTTTATTATTTATTCGCTTTCATATTGTTTTTAAGTATATTTGTACATTTTGCAGAATACATTTTCGCCCTACAATATCTATGATATATTTATGGGCATATGTATTCACTCTAAAACATTGCAAAATTGAAAAGACCGATTCGGATTCTGTATCCGAATATAAACTAAAAATCGACGGAATATATATCTCAATATAAGGATATAAATTTTCTGAAACAGAAGATCTTGTATCCTCTTAAAGGAATAAGTTTCAAATGTAAAATTCTGGTTGTTTCTTTCAAGAGAAAACGAAATCTTTCATGTTCAATAAAAATACTTTTAAGTTTTAAAGTTGAGAAAAAAATGAAATGTTCCCTTTGAATTTCTTTGAAAAGAATTATTCTCGACCTCAACAAAGAAATTGAAAACCTTTATATTTCGATTGAATCTTACAATATAGTGAATTTTTGAAAGAACTTATAAACTTTTTTTATTCCAAACTGAGAAATCGTCCGTAAAATCCAATTATGTCATGAAAGAAATTCATCTATTTGATAGATTACAAAAAGAAATTTTATATTTTCCAGAAATAAATTAAATAAACTCAGTATTTAAAAATATAATATTTATTTTATAGATATATAAACAGAGAGATATCTCTTTTAAAAAAATTTCTGTGTCCCAGTCTTTGACGTAATTTTAAATCATTCATAATATAGAAGCTTAAGATCAAGCATTTTTTTAAAGCTCTCTAGAAGTTAGCGCTACCTATAGGGGGGAAATGACACTAAATTATTTCTATTAAATGATTATTATATTATTTCGATTAAATGAAAACTGGCATTTTCCGATGTTAGCCATCATCAATGAAGTGTCTTCAATCAAAAATCATAAAATTATTGAAATGATAAGACAAAGCATTCTTAAAAAATGTTGTTAATATAACAACCAATAGAGAGTCGCTGATATAAAAAAAATGTTTAGAAAATTTTTTATAACTGTTGGATATTATCCTTTAACTCTTTCATGGTACATTTATCTTCACTAGAAAGTCTTTGGTGCTAAATATTTCTTAACAATTCATTTCTAAAAAATGTCATAAAATGGCACAGTCACACATCTCACAGATAGAGCCTAGAAGAACAACCATGCCCGAACAAGGATTCGAATCCGAGAAGCCCAAATCACGGAGAAGACGCGCTACCCCTATGCCAGAATGCCAGCGAAAAACCATGTAGTGTTGTCTATTACTCTTAACATCTTTCTTCCTGTGGCAACTAAAAGAAGAATTTTACGCTATTAAATGTTGGGGGTGTCATGTTTAAGGGAATAATTTATTACATGATAGGAAATTACATTAAAAATAGTAATACGGTAGCATTCCCTTTCATCAAGTGTATTCAGTATTTCATGCAAAATTAACCAATAATATTTTTAAAAAATCCTCCATGTAATCTCCATGCATAAAAATTTTCAAATGTAAAAATCAGTACCAAAAATGACTTGGATTTTGTTTGACGCCATGTATGAAAGAAAAGAAGAAAAACATGTGATGTTAAAAAGCCAATATGAAAATGATGATTTTTAAAGAATCTTTGATCATCACTTAAAAGACTTGAAGGACATTTTAATATTAATTTAAATAGTTATTTATGAAGTAGTTTTTTAATGGATTATTTCATCGACATATTTCAAACCCCCAACAAAAAATTCACTTTAAAGGGGAAAATTCCAAAAAAAATATTATTCTCATTGAAAATTTATTATCATCATTTGCTTTGGAAAGAAAAAGGTTGTAAAAATTTTTGTCAAAAGGGTGAGACTTTTTCAGGTAACTTAAATATCACAGAAAAAAGAGCTGAATAGAAGATTGGGTTTCTACTAGAAGTAAGAGCTATATTTTTTACAACAAAAATGAACTAGTACTTCTTACTTATTTTAAAGTGCATTTCTATTTCACATATATAACCTTCTTCTGTCTCATTAAATTTACTCAGCGCCAGTTTGTCAACAAAAAATATCCTTTCTTTTTTTTTAAGTTTAAGAGACATATTCGAAAAATATATTTTTATTGAAAAACAACCAAAATGTTTTTTTTTTGTAGTTGAGGAAATAAGTTCTGGGACAACACAAAATTCTTTCCTGAAATGTAAAATATTTTTCAAATTTTTGAATAACTTAGAATATTTTATTAATAAAACAAATTCTGCATTTCTTAAAGCTCCGTCAAAATAATCTAATTATATGTGTTTATAACGAACTAAGTATTTGAAGCAGTTATAAAATTAAAGTAACAACATGCTCCCTTTACTAAATTTAAGAAAATATACATAGAAAATATTTCAAATAAGTTCAAAATTTTGAATACATGTTTGTCTTCTTGTTTTTATTTTTATATAGTATATGAAAAACTAAAACTGTTTTACATTTAAGTATGGTAATAAGAGAATATTTGCTAAAAGCTTTTTTTTATTTGTCATTTTCTTCTATTTTTTAATATATCTTATTTTTTTTATTTCTCTTTATTTTAGAAGCTTATAATAAATTTTTCTGCTATTTACTATCTGATATACTTTTTTTGGACATCATTTATAACATTTGATTGATTAATTAATAATTAATTTTTGAAACTAAATAAGCGAAATAGTTTCTTTTAAAAAGTCTAGCCAATTAGGAAGTAAAAAATTGAATTGTAAAATTTCCTCTTTATGAGCATGAATAAAATTACCTAAAGACATGAAATCAGCAATAAATGCTTTTCACTTTGACTTAAGCCAGCTTTCTACGCAGAGATAGCGCGTCTTACTCGTGTTCTGGGAGTCCCGAGTTCGATTCCCGGTTCGGGTATGGTTGTTCTTCTGTGTGCTATCTTTGAGATGTGTGAAAAAAGGGGTTGTGCAAGCGAATGTGGTGAGTGGATAGCTAAGTCGTACTCTTGGCCCTAGTTGGCTCTTCAAAAAAAGAGACGTTCTTTTCGGCTTAAATTTCGGCTGTATTAGCGGGGGGCTTGTCCAATACGGCAAGTGCCATAAGTAACAACAAATTTGACTTAAAAATTAACATTTACGTTATTGACTCTTAATTATAAATCAACCTTCCAAACTAGCTTTTAATAAATTATAATCACAATTTATTTCCTTACTAAAGACTTACTGCAAACAATTTGTAGTAAAAATTGTATTGAATCCAATGATATAATAAAATTTGTAAGTGGATCCTTATTGTAAAAAGTATCCTGAATCTGGGACCTTCTTTTTAGAAAAAGTTATTAGATAATAAGATTTATAGACCATTATAAAATCCGAAAGACGGAAAAATGTAAAGTTGAATGGAAAGAAAAATTAAGAAAATATAAGCAAATTTACTGTTAAAAAAGGCATTGCAGCATAAGTGATAGAAAAAAGTTCGTTAATCGACCCTTAAATTAAAAAATATCCCTAACTTTGATGTTTATATGTTCAGGATAAGTCATTAAAGGAAGTTTCATAACAAATAATTAAGTTGTAAATATTTCCTAAAAATTTTTTTAGTGTTTTGCCGTGTTTAACTATTACATTTACGTCTACTATAAATCTCACAAAATAGTGAATAAGCAATTATTCAGTCTCAAAAGCAGTCAAATTTTTTAAATAATTACTTATAGAAAAAGGTACAGCGATTTTTCCATTCAGATGCAGATCCTGGAAATCAGTCCTGCTTTTGATTCGACAGCAAGACTTTTTCAAAGGCAACAGTTTATATTTATTTTGCCATTCAATTTCCTTCTGAGAAGCGTTCTATTCAAATGCAGATTTCAGTTCCAGTTTGTTGGGATGCTTCCAGAAAACATTTCGTAATATTTCTTGTTCTTTCATAAATAAGAAATACAAACACAGCCTAGATATTTCTAGAATTGGAACAGCGTATTATAAAGACAATGGGATAACCCTGGCAAAAAATTCGGTTTAAATTTCCGACTTGTTGTACTATTTTCCTTCAAATGAATAAAGTCTTTGCTTCAAATAATAATTTAAAAATAATAGCTATGAAAGTATTCTTTATATAT
>JAOUZG010035803.1:1058099-1085960 GCA_026289955.1 Argiope argentata
TCGCCAAACTCAGGAAAGGTTGGCGGGCGGCGAAGTGAGCGTAAACAACTACAAATTTTTGAATGCATTACAAAATTCGATGTAACGATAAAAAAATTCTAATTTTTTCTAAACTTTAAAAAATTATATTAAAATAATATCATGCATAATGTTAATAATATAGTGCATTGCTAACAATTTTTTGTGACTAGTTCTCTGTTTGCATAAAATATCAAATTCTATTGCATCAAACTTTTTATAGTCGGATTTTAAAATCCTTCCCTTGTTTTGAGCATGCGTCGACGTGTTTATTAGTCAAAATACGAGAGAAAGACAAGAAAAGGAATGATATTTATATTTGGCTATAAGGTGTATTCAGATTATGCGGAAATTTGAAAGGCTTAAAAATCTACAGTTTACTCATAATGTTGTCGGTAAAATGCTAATTCAATTTAAAATACTTTAATACAATGTTTTGTTGTTAGGTGTCCAAAAATTATTACGATGCATATACGAAAAACTGATTTTCTTTAATTATATTTATTATCTCTTTTACAAAATATTAATAATTTCATAGGTTAAAGCATTTTTATATTTGTTATTGAATTGTTTGCTAGGATTTTGAGATTATCAACGTCAAATAATCTCAGCTACATTTCATAATATCATATAAAACACTTTTTTGACGTTGAAAGTTTTTTGCACGGAAAAAAGAGAACAAAAGCGTATACAATGGGATGGAAAACAAAGTTAAAGAATGAAAATTTACTCTAGAAAGGCACTTATTTTTCTACACCTCAGACCTTAACGAATTAGAATAATAGAAAATTGATAATCTTGAGGTACTGAAGCGAGTTGACTCAGTTTGTTTTGATTGCATAAGTGTGAGACTTATATAAGTGAGACTAGGGGTAACTCGTCTCCTCTTAGAACTGGACGCCCTGGGTTCGTATTCCAGTTCTGGCATGATTGTTCTAAAGTGTATGAATGTGTCCCCCCTGTTAAAAGCGACTATGACGAGCGAGTAGTTAAGTCGTACTCTTAGCCTTAGTTGGCGCAACTTCAAAACGAGGGGCGATCCTTTCGGCTTAAAACTCGCTGAAACCTCGGCGAAGCCTATCTAGGGCAAGTTCCACACATTACAACAAAATGTTAATGCATTAAAATTGCTTTCTTTAATACGATTTTTAGGACCAAAGGACTGTATAAAAATTTGGACTTCATAATTTTGCAGTAGTAATCTTATTACCTAAAACAAACTAGAGCTTTTACATCTATATAAAATCTTTTTTCCAATTTAAAATATAAATCTATAATTAATTATTTAGAAATAAGTTTTATATCTCAAATACTCTCCACATAATATATCAGGTATCGGTTCAATATATCTTTTTAAAATGTGCTTCAGAATTTTAAAACTACTTTTTATTTAAATAATAACTTCCGATACATAGCTAACTATAGATTAAACCAAGCAAGTGCCTGGAAAAGGTTGTAAAACATAAAAATAAAAAAAATGAATATATTTACAGTTTAACCATCTGATATGACTTAAAAGATTCATGGGTTAAACATTTCCTTTTTTAATAGGTTGCAAAAATCAGGGAAGAAGTTCTTGTCATATCATTTGAACAAGGTTCAAAATAGGGCGGTTCAAAAAAATCCTGTTCTCAAGACACTTATCTAACTAAACTTTCCACTAAATAAATGCATTTTCGCTAATAAACTTGAAGGGTTGAAAGTCAAAATTTAAGACTCATTTTAATGCATCTTTGTAAATTTTTTCTTTAACATAATATTATATATAAATTAATAATATAAATGCTAAATATAAGCTTCCATTGTTAAAAAATAATATTTAATAAATCAACATTTATTTTCACAATTTCCCTTCTTGATATATCAACATGCTGCCTTCTATATTTAAATTTAGGAAATGTTCCCTGAAAGTACTTCGATAAAATTATTTTCAAGATTTATTAAGCCAAAAATGGCATCGACAGCAAATCCAACATTGAAGATAATTTCAAAACGAATACTCAATTCTTTTTTATTATGAAAAAAATTCGTGATCTTTTAAAAATCGATTCAGTTCAGGAAATTATACCCGTCATTTTTCAATGCTTATACGATTTTTAATATTGGACATCTTTATTCCATATGAATTCTCGTGTTTAATTACAGATTTTAATTCTGTTATCCTCAGCAATTTATTCTTTTTTCTAATCCTAGAGCATTACTGATTTGGTGTTATTGAATGATCAAATGAAATTTTGTGTTTTTTTAAAAAAAGAAATCTCAGTTTAGTTGGTAATTTTTTTCATTTGTAAGACATTGATCTATGATTAAAAAAATAGGTTGAAGGCGTATAAAAAGTTTCAATAAGGGGCTTAAACTAATCACTTCAAATGGGAATTTATGAGCTCATCAGCAAATATGCAAGTGTCTCTTAGAAGGGCTATAAAACTCTGTGTAAAAAGCTATCAATTTTATTTTAATACTTTATTGACATAAAGAAGTATTTCTATAAATTTCATTTAAAAAATACACTTTGTTTTTAATTTGGATTGAACCATTAGTTTTTATTAGAAGGTGAATTGCAGTGACCAATCGTTCCTTGAAACCACCGGAAAGAATTTTAAATGAAGACTTTAATCATTTTTGGTTAGCTTTTTCTTTAAAAATTCAATAATGCAAGAAAATGAAAGGAGAAAGTCAAAACTCACCAAAAAAAGTCAGAAAAAATCAAGAATTAAAAGGAATGCAATTTGTGGCAGCTCGTTCAACAGCACGAAAAGGCATTAAAATTGACTTACTACGCAGTACCTATATAATATCAGAAAGGATAATGTAAAGACCTCTCATTGAGTTTACTAGTAATTAGGCAGCTACTTTTGTGGGTTTTTTTTTCTATTTTTAGGGTTTTTCTATTTTTTTGGGGGGGGTTCTATTTTTTGGGCTACTTTTGTGGGTTCACATTCTACCTATATATATATATATATATTTCAAATTTTCAATCGTTAATTAAATACTTTCTATTCACCCAATCACGTTCAAATATGTTTTTTAAGCTTGTAGTGAAGGACATTTGATGTTAATACAGTTTTTTTTTTCAAATATTAATCCATTAGTTAAATTTAACCAATTTTTAATATTTTAATAATACATTAAAAGTATATTTTTAATACATTTATCAGTTTGTAACGGAAATTGAAATCAACAGTAGCTCAATCGGTAAAATGCGAAAATTTCAGTATTTTTTGCGTGAAGGTGAAGAATACGAGTTCAATTCTTGTGTAAATCAATAATTTTTTGGTAAATTATTTATATTAATTCTAATTATTTAATAAAAAGTAACTAAGATTTTCTTTGTCGACCGAAGTAGAACTCGACTTAACTTTCTTTTTATTTTTGTTACTTTTGCATTTTCTTTCAATAAGAAATTTCCTTCCAAGATACTGAGGATGAAAATTAACTTCAGCTTATAAATTTTGAATTCATTTTGAAACTCTTTAGAAAGCCTGTTCTTTTTTCCTTAATCCTGTGAATAACCTCTTAGGTTACCAATATTTTTTGTAATATCCTAAGGAAATTCCTAAGAAGTGAAAACATTGTTCCTTTCTTCCAATATTTAACTTTTGCTGTTGAATCTTCCTTTGCCTTCAGGATTTTTAAATATATTTAACTATTTGAACAATGAAACATTATAAAAATAGTAAGATTCAGAAAACCTGAGGAAAAGTAACTCTTAAGTAAGTTCTAAGGATATAAGTAAGTTCTAAGGATACTAAACACAACAAAAGAAACTATTCTATCAAAATAAATATTTTACAAGATGGAATAATGATACGTTTTTCATATAAATATAAATTATTTTAATAAAATGTGTTTACTGAAACAATTTTAGAACATTAAATTATAATCAATGAGGCCTCATGTTGCAAGTAAATTTAACTATAACAAAATTTCAGATAAATTTTAGAATAAATACTATTTTTTGCATTATCTGATTATTTTTAAGTTTCGATATGCTTTAGAGATGGATAACATATTTAATAGATTTAACACTGTACAAAATAATTCATGATCTCTAAAGGCAACTCGTTTCTGTTTGACTCAATTTAGGAACTGAGAATGATAATCTAGCCAAAGAAGTTTGATAAATTAATTTTATTATAATCATTCCTGTTAATCTTGGTGATGATTATGATTTATTTTTGATACAAACTTTGCTTTTAAATAAAAATAAAATATTTATGAAGCATACGGGTGAAAGAATGTCAGTAATATAAACGAATTTCTTATTAAATCGTTTGGCAGTTTTCGTTTCAAACGCAATTTGCTATTCTAAAAAAATTATGAGTTCAGAAAAATCGACGCTTACTTTATTTCATGTATTAGTTGTGTATTAAATATTATTTGTTTCAAGAATTAAACTTTCATTTATTTTATTTTGTTTATAGATCATATATTTAAAAGAAATAATCTTTTAACAAGAAATAATTTTGCATTTATTTTATGTCAAAGCAATACCTTCTTGTTCTTTAGTTATTTATCAATCAGCTATAATTGTCCCCATTTTTTTTAATCTTATGTTTTGGAAGTTTTTCTTAGAACATTTAAAAACATTTCACTGTTGAATTCTAATATTTAAAAATATTTCCCGATTCTGAGGATTTTAATCAATTTATTGCCTCGATTTTTCAAAGACGTTTTATGATAATTGAAATTCTTACTGGAATTTTATTCCGGGATTAGAGCTTCAACAAGATTTTCACAGTCTACAAAACCGCCAAACTTTGAAATCCCATCTATCTTATTTAAAATACCTGTGAGTTTACTTATTTTCTAAAACATTTTTTTTTAGAATCTACAACTTAATATAAGCCATCATTTTTCAAAAAAAATCTCAACAAATCAGGAAACATAAGAATTTTTCTATCAATTGATAAAAAATTAAATGTCCTGTTCATCAAGTAAATAATAATAAAATTGTTTATTATGATGATGCCTAATTTATTCTTTTTATATCATATATTTATATTATAAATATGGAAAACAATTTAGCATATTTTACATCTTTATATAATTTAATCTAATTATATAAGAATGCAGTTTTAAAAATATGTATTTCTTGAAAAGCCTTTATCATTTATCTTTCCATGAAGAGCCACTAAAAATCAAATCGCTGTTATGCCAATATTTTTTAAATCTTAATGGTATTTAAAAAGAATTTTTATATACCATTAACTATATATGCTATGCATATATAGTTTTAAAACTATTAAAAAAGGAAACAACGTTATATATTTGGGCATTTTTGTTATATTTTGTACTTTTGCAGTTCGTCAAAATATTTAATTTGGATTTGTGTACAATTCTATGCTGACATACTATCATATACCTGAAATTTTTGTATAATTTCTAAAAAAAACATATACGTTGTATGCAAGAAACATTTTCAAAAGGTCAGAATTAAAAATCTATTTATATTTCTAGGTGCTTATTAGGAAAATCAATTTATGTATTATACGCAGTAAGCAAAACCATTGATCTTAACATACAAGTATACGTATAACGAAGTGAATTCAAGTTGTTTTCTTCTACTACAATCTCCGGGACTTACCTAAAATACCATCATGACTGAATAATCATTAAAATTATGAGATTAAGCATATTTTCACTTGTTTTTGTTGTTGTTTCTCGTTCCCGTGATCAGCAGAGATAGATCAGGTCCATGAACTCATTCACCCTGAGAAAGTCCAGTACCAAAAGGGAATCATGAACCAGTTCTTGCCTAGTAAACCCCAGACAAGGTAAAATGTGGCCAGGAGAGGCCTGTTCAGAAGAACATTTAGTTCAGCGTTCGAACTGTTTAGCATCTATGACAAGAGTCATTGATAATAGATGACCTCTAAGGAAACGGGCAAGGGCAGTTTGATCTCGTCTACTACTGCCCCGAACCAGGGAGCCACCAGGGCGTTTACTCTGATACCATGGATGTACCGGAAAGACCATCTAAATGGCCTTATTCGTAGCCTTGTGTTTGGAATAAAAATTCAAGTGAATAAGAGAAGTGGCATGAGTAGTGGTCTCGTCAACACCAGCTCTAGCCAAACTGTCAGCAATTTCATTTTCAGCAACATCTTCTTCTGTACAGCCGACCACCCCGCCACCACTGAACGTAGCAGTATCGACATGATTTGTTGTGGCCGACTGTGGACTGTAGCAATGTCTATCCTTACATAGACCAAATCTGTCACCCTGATAATCTCTTCGAGATAATTGGCCCCAAAGTGGTCAATTACTGATCACCTCCTCCTCTAAAAACGTTCAAACAGTTGGCAAAAAACTGACACTTTAAGACATAATGTCCTTCAGAGTCTTAAGATTACGTAGTACCATCAGTATTCCAGCAACATCGACATGAGACGGAATCCATTGAAAGTGGATCCGATATAAAAGGGAAAACTGTTTTGGGTTCTTGAGTATCTTTGACCTAGTGCTGTCCCTCACATTATGCCAATCGGTCAAGTGCTGGACAGCACTTCTACTGTCCGTAAAGATCCATTACTAGACATAAATTCATGTGAAGTTAATCTAACTTTCGGAAATACGAAAAGATGCGCAAAATCGGAAAATATTAGATATTTTTTAACATACAATACACGTATATTATTACGACAGCAGTTAGCCTCATTATCTTTATCTCATTTCATATTAACAGTTTGTATAATATTACTGGAGACATTTCAAAATAATGTGTGAATTTAAAAGATCTTGGATACATTTGATTATAGTTCCATTAACATCATTGTCTTCAATTGACATAAATTTTGCTATAATCTAATTTAATATAGGAATGTGGAATAATAAGTAATTTAAGATATGCTAAAAACTTATTTGATTACATTATATTTAAATATATTAATAAAACGTCAATTCCTAAAAAAATCATAAATGAAACTTTGCGTTATCTTTTATTTCATTTCACGGAATGTTACAGTTGTATTGACACCTTCGCTAAACTAAAAATATGAAACAACATTGTCATTGACTTAAACTTTTGGACCATTTAAAAAGTAAAGTTTTAATTTTTAAAATTATTTTTTGGTAAAATATCGGCAAACGCGACAACTTTCTGTATTATTTTCTAATAACCCTAAATGGATGCTCCAAAAGTGATAAATCACCGATTTGTTTCCTACTCATTATGAGGCTTCAAAAGCCTCAAACCAAAACAACATCATATTCTCACATAAAAATAAAAAATAAATTGAAGATAAATGTTAAAGCATTAGAAATAGAATTATCAGTATTTCCGGTTTTTTAAAGCAACGAGAAAATAGAAACTTATATTTAGTATTAAACCAAATATTTATTAACTCTTAATGCATTCTCTCATTTTCAATTTATTAATATAGTAAATTAATATAGCGGATATTGTATTATATATTTATTAATGTCTCGTTTTACTCTACAACATAACGATATTAATATGAAGGTAATGAAAAATACTAGATAAAGTTTAACTGCTATTTTTAATACATTTTCTTAATTAATTAGAATTCTATTTAATTCATATACCCGAAAAGGTACGAAAATAAAAATTATATAATTTATTCAATAATTCAGAGAAAAATTAGAACTGGCTGCAAAAATGGGTTTCTATGTCATTTTGCATTTTTCTTGAAGTGAAATGTATAAATAATTTGCATATAAACAAATCTTAATTAGAATACTGAATTTTTTAAAAAAATTAATATTTATGATGTACATTTTTCAAATATGAACGATTGTACTAAATGACAAATCACGTGAAAAATTGTTTAGAGTAAAAAAATAAGAATAAATTTTCAAAAAACATTTTTGCTTTATAAAGAAATAATAATCCTTCATTCTCCATAAAAGAAATTCATACATTGTAAATCAAATTGGCTCTTAAAAAAGAATTCGAAAACTGAATGAAATACAAAATGACAATTCTTCACTTTTAGAAGTAAGGGAAAAAATATTTTCGGCTCGTTTGTATTGATTTTTAATCATCGAAACTTTATGCAATAAAATCTCGGATTGGATTCCAAAACTCAAAATAGTGAGAAAATATTTTGCTGACTCTTTATAAAATATCGTAAATAACGAGAAAATAATGTCATTCGTAATGTTAATAGCAGAATACAATGATAAATGTTAGTCTCATCAATAATTGCTAATTGCCCATTTGTGGTGTTTTCATGGCATACATTTTATATAATTCATATTTTACTTTTGATATTGTTAAATGTAATAGATATATTTAGACATCAGTATGAATTTGAATCATCGGATAATCTGATACATAAAAAGGAATTTTTGTTTGTTCCTTTCTTATGCGCTATCGGACCGTTCAATCGATTCCGATAAAACTTTGTCAACTTATTGCTTGCAAATAGTTCTTTCTATCATTCCTAATTGAACAAGACAGCTATTCTAAATTTCAAAAGTTATTTCCAAAATTATTTCTTCTGAGGCAGCAACGTGCCAGGTACTATCTAGTGGTAAAAAATCTTTGAATGGATTCTAAAATTCAAGATGGCGATAAAAATATTTCGAATACTTAAAAAAATTTCGTAAATAATGTATTAATAATTCCTCAAAATAATGCATTACGCATTATTGCGACTAAGTAAATTACTATCATTTATTCCAAGCTATGTTATTTCTTCATGAAGTGCTTTTTATATTATTGTAACGAAACTTGTTCTAACTCGGTACGATTTGAAAGGCTACTAAGCCTACTACTAAGTAGAATGTTATGATATAAAAACGCCATTCTCAAGTTCGAATCTGACTGCAGGAATGTTGCTTAAAAATTGTTTTGTTATTAATTTACTTTCTGTTATTTCTCGTTTGTTCAAGATTTATTCCATTTCTTATAATTTCTGTATCTTGCTACTTCTGGAAGATCAAGACACTTGCCTAAATCGACTATATTAAATTTATTTTTCATTATTAAACTTCAAGTTTTAAAGTTCAAAATTAACACATCTTGATATTTCCAGTTTTTTTACATAGCATTATGCATAATTAATAACATATATGTGGGTTTTTATCTTTCCATAATCAAAAAACTAAAACTCACTAAAGCAACATTTATTTCCATGATCTTTCAAAAAATAAAAATGTCGCTTTATTCTGTACTTAAAGGTGAAAAAATGTTCCCCTAACGTATTTCAGAAAAATTATTTTCAAATTATTCAGCTTTATTAAGTTTAAAAATGGCAACAACAGAAGGTTCAACATTGAAGATAATTTCAAAATCAATACATATTTCTCTTTTATTATGACAAAGAATCGTGATATTTTGACACCTGATTCAGAGAAGAAAATTATCCTCGTCATTTTTCAACGCTTATGCGATCTTGAATATTTGACATCTTTAATCCGAATGAATTCTCGTATTTTATTACCGGTTTTAATTCTGATACTTTCAGTGGTTTATTCTTTTTCTTAATACCGAGGCATTAGTGGTTTGATATTAATGAAAGAAACAAATGAAATTTTGTGTTTTTTAAAAAGAAATACCATTTTATTTGTTTTTATATTTTTATTTGTAAGAATTGATCTATGAATAGAAAACAAGGGTTTAAAAATGTGTAAAAAGTTTCAATAAGGGGTTTAAACTAATCACTTCAAATGGGAATTTATGAGTTCAGCTGCAAATATAGAGTATTTGAGTATAAGAAACTTGAAGCGGCAGCATTAGGAATAAATGTGTAAAAAAAGATCGGTTAGAAGGGTTATAAAACTTGCTGTAAATGCCTTGATTTTATTTAATACTTTTCGACATTAGTTATCACTATAAATTTCATTTAAACCCCATTTTTTATTTGTATTTAACCATTAACTTCTATTACAAGGTGAATTGCAGTGTCCAATCGTTAATTAGCAAGTTATAGAAGAATTTTAAAAGTAGTCTTTAATCTTCATAGGTTATCCTTTTTCCTTCAAAATTTAAGAAACATAGATAATAAAAATAGAAACTCAAAAATCATCAAAAGAAGTCCGAAAAAATTCAAGAAGTAATAGCCACACAGATTCTTTGAGTAGATATAGGCTGCTCATAGAACAACACCAAATGTACAGGGTGTCCGAGAAGTCTTCGACACATTTCAAAAATTCGGTATAAGAAAAATAAACGAGATAGAAAGTAAAATTAAATTACATTTATTACCGCATATAGTAAAGTTTTTTTAATGCAAAAATGGTCAGGTTAAGTTTTTTTAATGCAAAATGGCGGTACTGAAACGTTAGAAAGAGTTATTTAGAAAATGGCTTCTCCAAGTGAGCACGTGTTTTGTGTTATGTGGTTTTTCGAATCGAAATCTGTGACTCAAGTTCAACGTAATTTCCGTACGAAATATGGAAAAGACCCTCCATCTCGTAATAGCATTATTGCATGGAAAAATAAGTTGGTTCCATATAGTGGCCCCCGCGTTCTCCTGACATTACTCCCCCCTCGATTTCTTTCTTTGGGGATTCGTCAAAGATTCTGTGTATTCCACCAAAGTGCACAACATTTCAGATCTGAAACATCGCATTACAGCTGCAATCTCACAAGTTACAGAATCAATGCTACTACGAACTTGTTCAGAAATTGATTAAAGGATGGATATTCTTCATGCGACGAAAGGGGCCCCCATCGAGGTGCATTGATACGGTTAAAAAAAACTTTACTATATGAGGTAATAAATGTAATTTAATTTTACTTTCTATCTCGTTTATTTTTCTTTTACCGAATTTTTGAAATGTGTCAAAGAATTCTCGGACACCCTGTATTCGTCTGTAATTTTTGCATTGATGAATATAATTTTGTAAACACATTTATCATCTAGAGGAAAGATTTCCAATGTTTACTGAGGCAATACCAGCTAATTTACAAGAATAAAAACATGCCAAGATCCCCTCTCTCTAAATAGTTGATCACGCCAGTCATGAAATGTATTGCATCTGGACCCACTGGGGGGGGGGCTCTCATGAATGACTCTATACTCTAATGAAGGGTAGGAGGGAACGTGGAAGAGGGTACTGTTCCTGCTGGGATCCTATATTCTAGAACAAGTGTAGATTTTATCTAATTTTGAACCAAAGCTGTATGTTTATCTGCACTTTCATACATAAAAACGTCATAACTCAAAATTACAAAAATTGAGAACCTGAAATTTGATACTCAGTCTCAACATTCGAAATGCAAATTCTAATTATATTGTCTGTGATTATGCGTTGATTGCACTAGGCCCGAATTCCTAATCTTATGATTGATAGCCGAGTAACATCCCGATCGAGCAAAAGGGACCCTTCAGCTCGAAGGATATTATCTGGCTTATATAGTTTTCACTACAAACTCTCCCACCAGTGAGTCGGTGGATGAGACGAGCGATACCTATGTGAGGTGTTGGTGGTTATGTGAACAACTGTCATATTTAATGCGTTTCTAGGTCTTAGAGTCGCCGGTAGAGGACGCCACGACAGTTGAACGAAGCTGCGTGCGAAGGTTGCGTTTATCCAAAGTCGGTCACCGGGTTACCATGTTGGGTGATTAAAGGATTGCGTTAGACTAGAACTCCCAATCTAATGGTTAGTAGCCAAGTAACATCCCGCTCAAGCAAAAGGGACCCTTCAGCTCGTAAAATATCATCTGGCTTATATAGCTTTCACCACAACATTTTGAACGAAATGCATCAAAATATTTTTCATCTACCGACCTGTTTATTCCCATGTATATAAACTTGATATCTCAAAAATGTAGACTTAGATAAGTTAAAAAATTGCGATAATTTTAAATTTCAAGCTATCAGAAAAAACTTGTTAAAGTGGTCTCCGCAAAACTTTTCTGCATTTACTCTAAAGATGCTATTCCAGAAGACGCTTTACAGGTTATATGCATAAATTAGTTGGCGGAAATTCAGCACTTTTACTGAATCTGTCTTGTCATCCTTGGCGAGTTTTCCCGGCATGAGATTAATAATATCTGAAAATTAATTTGTGTTTTAGAAGTTCCTTTCCAACCAATTGACAACAAAAATTAACCACAGATTAATTAGTCACAACATCAAAAATTAGTCACAAAATAACATATCAAATCAGATATATTTAATTGAATTATTGCATTTGTTTTTGAATTATTGCATTTACATGAAAGACAACGTACAAATAAACTGATAGTCAGTCTGTAATTGAACTTTGCTCAAAATTTGATAGGTGTCTAGACTTTAGATGTTAATTCTGGTTAACGAATTTTATCTCTCTATATCTCTTTATTTTATAATTTTATTGTCAAATTTGTATTAAAACAGCGTGTCAGTCGCATTTCCTTAAAACGCTTTTTAGTCAAAATTTGATAGAAATCTGCAAATTTGATGTAAAGAACATAAACTAAATTTCAATCGTCTGGCTCAAACCTTCTTAGAGTTACCTTTATCCCAGACAGATGGACACTTTCCAAAAATGAGTTTCTTGAACTCAGTGTGGTGTAAAACATGCAAATTCGTCCAAATCTGGAATTGAGTATGATTTCCATACTTTCTTCATACCATGCATGCAAGAAAGTAAAAATCATCCGAAAAGCATACTTTATTTTCCTCATTAATTTACGAAACTCAAAGTGGCTGCCTATGTGAGGGCCTCGGATAACATTCGTAACGTTCATAAATGTGTTCGAATTTCAAAATTTTTAAGTGAGAAGATGATATCATTATTAGATAATTTGCGAAAAAAGTTTCTAGACACAACACTAGCAGATTAAAATTCATATTTCTTCTGGTAAGAAAATAGAAAGATTCGTTTTGTAAAATCGTCCTAATATTAGCTGTTTCTTACATATTTTAGTTACAAAAGACTATCAATTCCTGCAGCAGTTTTAAATTTACTTCTACGTCTAATTAATAGAAATATATTAAAGGGAATTTCACAAACAACTGAATTTAACAAAATAATAATTTAAAAAATTACTATCTGCTATCTCGAAATTCACGTTATCTTGTGAAAACATTATTATTTTTAAGGCATTATTTCTCTTAATTAGTTTAAATGCTCACCAAATTTAAACAGCTTTGAAAGAATCACATGCTTATCAGAATACGCATCCATCGATATATCGAGAAAAGGGTGCATAGCAGTGTATTCGTGTCAACTTGTAACTTTTTGTTTGTGATATGTCCCCAAATGAGACAACCATCTTGAGTATTTTGTAATAATTCTAAAAGTGGAAAATAGATGCCCCAAAAGTAATAAATCGGCAATTTTCAGCCCGTTCATTTTGTGGTTTCAAAAACCTCAAAACAATGCAACATTATGTTCTCGCAAGATAAAAACATTTTAATAACAAAAAAAGGGTAAAACCGTTGGCGTTGACTTTAACTTTGGAGTTGAATATTAAATTTCTATCTTTTTAAATGATATTTTGGCGATAAATCGCCGTATGGGATAATCGTCAGCATTATTTTCTAATAACCCTACAAGCGATAAATGGATGCCTCAAAAACAATAAATCCTCAATTTTTTTACCTTCACATTTTGAGGTTTCTCAAACCTCAAACCAAAGCAACATCATGTTCTCACATGATTATAATTCATGTCAGACAACTATATTTCACCTAATGAATCTTTGTTTCATCTCTGTGTGTACCCAGTAATGATGTTTACGGTTC
Source organism: Argiope argentata (assembly GCA_026289955.1). Lineage (NCBI taxonomy): Eukaryota > Metazoa > Arthropoda > Arachnida > Araneae > Araneidae > Argiope > Argiope argentata. The sequence goes on from JAOUZG010035803.1 coordinate 1,071,767, forward strand.
AATTAATCTACAAAAGTAAATAGAACATACTGCTGTTACTTGCTTCCGATCCAAAGAAACAGCTGGGAAGTAAGAAATCGATTGCAAAGAATTCCAAGCAAAAAAAGCCAAGTAATGTGAAAACAATCTTAATTTAGCAAAAAAGGGGGGTTTTACTGATTCGTTCTGAATCAGGATGTGCGAAATGCACTTAAAAAACTTAATGCTCTAATATACAGAAATAATTTTTTTAAAATTAAATAGAATAAATAGAAACAAATAGAAAGGCGTGATACGCTGAAAATAAAATTGTTTTTCAGTAAAGTCGCAGTGACTATCTTTAAAAAGAAAATTTCTATACAATTACACAAAATTGAAAAAAATATAATAAATATCAATATAATTCCAAAGTACTTAGAAAATTCCTATAATGAGTGCCGTTAGAGCATTTAAATAAAAATCAAAAATTCAACGACAGCTTATATCCATATGATATAATCTGACAGTTCTTATTTTTTAAAAAATATTTTCCTTTTTAGCATACAAATGAAAAAAAAATATATTCTTTTATTACTCTTATCTGTATTATTTATTCATCTGTTGGATTAGTTTCCATCTGTATTTTTTGCTTCGTCTACAATCACTCTTTATCCGAGATCAGATGTATATTCTACAAGAGTTTATTACTTTATTTATAAATGTTTTTGGTTTGGCACAGAGGTAGCGCGTCTTCCCCGCGTTCTGGGAGTCCGGGTTTAGGCATAGTTGTTCTTCTGAGTGCTATCTGTGAGATGTGTGACTGTGCTCCCTTGTAAAAAGAGGCTGGGCAAGCAAATGTGGTGAGTGTGTAGCTACGTCACACCCTTGGCCCTAGTTGGCGCTACTTCAAAAACAAGAGACGCTACTTTCGGCTTAAATTTATTGCTGTCTCAACGGGGGGCTTGTCCATAGGCAAGTGCCATAAGTAGCAACAACAAAAATGCTTTTGGTCTCTTCTGTTCAATAATTACATGAATCAATTCAGCCCGAAATGAAACAAGAAAAAAAGTTTAGGGCAGCACATCATCATTCTTTCCTTTTCATTCGAAAAGTATAACCATATGAGTAAAGTTGAGTACAGTTGCTGTCAGAGCAGGCGTTCTCTAATTTAACCTTTTAAAATCCCGCAGGCGTCATAGCATGCGGACAGAGTATCTTACTCGTGATCTGAGCATCCTGGGTTCGTGTCCCTATTTTGGCATGGTTGCTCTTCTGTGTTTTATTTTCAAAGTGTATGAATGCACCCTTCCCCTTTTAAAAAGGGGCTGTGCAAGCGAATATGATGAGTGAATAGCTAAGTCGTATTCTTGCTAAATTGTCGCACGTTTTGGCTTAAAAATCGCAGACTCGACAGCGAAGCTTGTCCATGACAAGTGAAATCAGAAAAAACAACAATATTGCAGTACTGATATTTTATTGAAAACTTCGAATAAATCTTATCTTTTAAAAGAATTCAATGATTTATTTTTAGTTATTGAATCTAATACAAAGTCTTCCTTATATTTCAATGTTTTTAGAAAAATTTGATGTGAAACAAATTTTGTCATAAAGCAATATCCCAGAAGAGCTATATTCTAGACAGTTAATCCTTTATTTAATATGAGAACTCTAGATGATGCCAATAAATATGGAAATTCTGTAATTTTTCAAACATATATGGCGTTAGCTTAAACAATACTTTTATACCAAATATTGCAATATTTTATATAAAAGAATTTTTCTAATTTAGTCCTAAAATTAAATTGAAAAAAAAACAAGTTTTTGAGCATGCGTATCTTTTTGCATATGAACATGCATATTGTTACAAGCGGGCAAGAGCCGCGAAGCACACCGAAGGTGGCAACGTTTGACGAGGAGCTTTACACTCGTTGGTTGGTTTGGCGAAAGGAATAGTCTGGTAGCCGATGGATCATACGTGAAGCGCCACGTTGCTTCTCGTGCTTTTGAGTGCTCAGTCGCCCGGCTGTATAAGAGACGGGTAGCCGTAGTTCCGGAGTTACTTGAGAGTTTCCATTCGGAAGAGAAGCGTCTCACTGGACTAGCGGATTACTTTTCTCGCTTGTTATTAGGGAGCTGTGTTTACGATTGCTGTTAACGCTGTGTTATTGAGTTCGCTGTGATTTACTGTTTGCTGTGCTATACGATAGTTGTTTTGCAAACTGTGTTTATTGTCCATAAGACTTGCATTTACGCTGTATGTGACTGTTGACTGCTGGATTGTAATTATCTGAAGTTTTACTCTACCGAGTCATCCTGTAAATAGCTGTAAATAAATTTGTTTGTGCTGTCCTCAAACAAAGTCCAGCCAATCCGAACCCGCTACGCTAAAAACGCAACAATATGTTTGAGTATGCACGCGTACATATACGCCTACGCGTATCCGCATTTAATGATAGAAGCTTCCCTAATTTTTAATAATCTGTATATAAAAATTGTATATTGTAATCTGTATATAAAAATTGTATATCTGTATATAAAATTGTATAAAAATCTGTATATAAATAATCTGTATATAAATTTAACTAATCATTAGTACTTTTCATCTCAAAGGTATTTTGGATAAACGAATAGCTAAACTCCAAAATCATAACAATTCAAATGTAAATTGTTTCTTTATAATTAAAAAAAGAAATCCAGTTTCAGAAAAAAAAATTATTTTTGTCTATTTTTCATCAATATAAGCAGCCATGTCTTTATTATGATTGATCTCCTTTCTTCCAAATATAAACAATTTCTATTCAAGGTACTTTTTTCTGTTTGTTACTCTCTATCTCAGTTTTGCTTATTCTTTTCTCATTTGCAATGTTTAGTAAAAAAAATCAATGATTATTTTATTGGAGGGCAAAAAAATAATAAGAAAAGATTTCTTTATTTTTTCAATCCAATACTTTACCCATTTATTTAATGAAGTACATTTTCATTTTAAGCCGTTAAAACCTAATTTAATTAATATGAATCCAAAAAAAAATTTACTTTACCTAAAGGAGCGTGAAATAAAACGGCACAAAATTAAAATTTCCCTTTAAGTTCATTAGTTAAGCTCATAATAAATTTATAAATATTATTATTATTTTGGAGACTTTTAATGAATTAAAAAGAATTATATGATGGGGTTTTTTTTCTACCGGAGTATTTAATATCAAAATTTATATTCCTTTTATAAATTATTCACTTTTTTTGTAATATTGTAATTTAAACTGTTATGTCAAGCTTTTTTTGAATAAAATACAATGTCATAAAACATTCATTTTATTAGATGCTAAGGTCTTAATGTAGCTTTGGTCTGTTTAAACATCAAAATTTATTTAAAACATGGACAGTATTTTTGCTCTACTAGGTTTTCTTCAACATATTTCATTGTCTTTTGTAGCAATACAAGTTTCCAGTTTACCAAAAATAAATATTGTTCCGTTTTTAGCGTAACGGGTTCGGATTGAATGGACTTTATTTGAGGACAGCACAAACAAATTTATTTACAGGTATTTACAGGATAACCTGATAAAGTAAAAGTTCAGAAAACACAATCCAGCAGTCAACAGTCACTTACAGTGTAAATTCAAGTTTTACGCACAATAAACACAGTTTGCAAAACAGCTATAGTAGAGCACAGAACAGTAAATCGCAGCGAGTTTAATAACACAACGTCAACGGCAAACCCAAACACAGCTCACTAATAACAAGCGAGAATCCGCTAGTCCAGCGAGGCGCTTCTCTTCCGAGAGAGAGGAACTGCCGAATGCGGTAGCCCGTCCCTCATATAGCCGGGCAAAAGAGCCGCGAGAAGGAACGCGGTGCAGCCAGAACTCATTCGGGGCTACCAGAATTTTCCTCCCACCAAGTCAACTCGGCTGGCGCGAAGCACCTAGTGAAGCGTCGCCAACGTTTTCTACTTCGGCACGCTTGTAACAATATATACATTTTAAGGTTGATTGACAGAATAAAATTACTATTGTTAACCTTAAAGTGAAATTTATTTTAGTTATATAAATGTTCTGTTTTAAAGAAATACTAGGGCTATTTTGAGACGGATCTCTTAATTTCGAACCACGGTCAGATGACGAGGATGACATCTGATTTGTCATTCCCTTTCCACAACTACAGAATAGCGTTTAGCTACGACGGATTTAACGTGATTGAGACCCCTTACACGATGTTTCTGCTGTGGAATCGGCTTGAACCTGAAACCCTACAGCTGCCAAGCCGAGACCTTACCACCAGGTCATCACGGCCGAAAACCTCAGAATGAAAGGAATATTTACAAAACCTACCTATGAAGGAAATATTTCATGAGACAAAAACTACTAAAAGGGCGATTAATTTTATTTAGAATGCACTAATGCTGTTACATCAATAACGCAAATGGATTTTACCAAATTAGAACTAAATATTAAGATTAAATTGCAAAGAATGAATAAAATGAAATAAAAGAAGGAAATAAAACGGGAACTATTTATTTGGATTTAAAAATGGAAATTTCTAATGAAAATTATTTGACAGATATTTATGATAAAAGCAAATGTTTAGACTTCAAAGTAACTAAATGAAGTAATTTCCATTTTAATTTAAACTAAAAATTTTCAAACTTGATTTTTTTTTCACATTTTAGTAGGATTAAACAAATTCTTAGGACAAAATTTCATGTAAAGAAGCAACAAAAGATCTCATAAAAAATTTATCTTCTGATGATTTTTCCAAAGACTACTGCAATATAGAAATTTGTGTAAGAGAAGGTTTATCTATTCTCTAACTTATATTCTAATGTTTTCATAACTGAAAATAATACCCCAAAAAGAAAGCCTGTTATGATTCACCATGGCTCGAATGGCAGAGCTTTGGATTGTTAACCCATTGGTCCCTAGTTCGATTCCCGGCCAATATCTTGTATATTATTGTATAATTTTAATGTTAATGTTTTATTTATATTTCTTCTTATTTAATACTCACAATTTCTTGTAACTCTCACAGAAGAAGTCCCCTTGATAAAGTCATAAGCCGTGTTCACCATTTCTTTCTTTTTTTATACCACTTTATTCATTATTTTGGATTTTAAATTTACTGCCTATTTCTAATTATCCTAAACAATTTTTTTATCTGAATATCATTCTTCTGGATACATTGCTTCCTAATTTTTATAGAAAAATCAATAAATTATATAATGGCAAAAATTGTTCTAATCAACTTTAATAAACTATAAGAAATCTAGAAATCTGAAAGTATTTTTGAGATTTTTTAGTACTAAATGAAACTCGCATATTCCCATAAATATAAAAATGCATATAATTATACTATGGATTGATAAGGATTAATATTATGGATAAACCATATAAACATTGAAAGAAGTGAATTTCAAACACTCTTGATAATTCGGTTTCTTATTAACAGATTCTGCTACCATTATAAAAATTATTTGAAACAATATTTTCTTACTATCATGTTTTGGGAATGAGGTAGACAAAAATTCGTAGGCTAAAAATTGAAATTTTATTATCTGCACGAGCATTTCAGCTTTTAATAACGCATTGCCATCGCATTTAGAAAAGCTCTGATAAAAAAAATAAGTTAATGACTACAGTAAATAAAACCTAGAAAAATGTCATTTTGAGCACTAGATTATATGAAATGAAATAAATAGGAAATGCGATATTTTTTTAACAAATAATGAGTGACAAAGTTTTTTTGGATCGTTTGCAATACTAAAGTGACCCATTCGATGAAACCATTAAAATGAATAAAAATTGAACTTGCACGAGCACGTGGTGCTTGGTTGTTCAAGAAATGATGCTCTGACATTGTACATTGAAATGTGCATAACAGATTTCATTTTAATATTTTTATTATAGAGTTGATTTAATAAAAAGTAACTAAAATATAAAAAAATTCTTTGTCGACGTAAGAAAGGAATTGACTTAAATTTTTTTTAGATACATTTGTTGCTTTTATACTTAGAAGTTTGTATGTTTCATAGATCTCATGTCCTTTGCTATAACATAGTCTTTCAAATGTAGCAGAAATCAGTAAGTTTTATAACCGCAAGCAAAGAATATGTTCCATTATTTTCCATGTACTTTGTTTCCTCTATCAAACGATATATCAATGTCTTATTTGTACTTTTTGTTTGCTAAGCGACTGTTAACTGCAACTCACTGAAGAAATCTAGGTCAGAAACCAGAAGTTAAAGTTTAGAAACTTTTTGGTCTGTTCAAACTCTTTCTTTTCATTTTGTTTCTAAGAGAGGAGGACCATTAGATCCAAATGAGACTGTGTTTCATTTCTTTTCTTTTAATTAATGTCTCCGACAACACAGGTAATTTTTTGTTTAAAAACTATTTCAGGTTAGTTTTAGAAGTAATAGTTAAGTAAAAATAAACAAAATTTTTAAAATTGACGCGAAGAGAAATAAAAAAGAAACTAAAACAATATTAAAAGTCATTAATAGTAAAGAGCTCCTCTGAAGCTGGTTAAACTACATATTTTCTTTTGGAAAAAAATTTTCAGAGTTCAATGTTGTGTCTTAATTCCTTAAACTATAAAACACATGGGAATCGTTGTAATGACTCATAAAGATCATTAAACTTTCATGAGCAGTTCCTAATGGAATTTCTTTTCTAACAATTGATTTTTTAAACATTTCTTCTACCCATTATAATAAAAAATCGTTACTAAAATTCTTTCTCAGACAGTTGATTCTTTTAAAGGTTCCCTAGGTGTTGCTTAGTAAATTTTTCATTTTTAGAAAAGTTATAACAAGTATAATTTAATTCAGATAACTTTTTCACCTGAAGGATTTAACTGGTTATTATAGTGGAGTCTTCAAACTTAGTATCTACGGATTATTTTTGCTTCCATTTTTACATTTTCTCATGTTTCACTCTTATACAGGTATTGTGCTATTATCCATTTTCTTAAGCTGTTTTATCACTTTAATCTAATTCATCCTTTCACTTAACCCCTCCAGCACCTCCCGTTTGGCTCAAACTGCCCATTGATATAAAATTTATACTACCGGTTGGTACAGATTCGTAGTGAAAAAAATTAAAGCAAAAAAGTTATATAAAAATGTTCGAATTTCTAATTAATAGTTTCAAGCAACCCGAAAAAGATACGCAGTAGAAATGAAATTATCTTTATATATATTCTATAGTATTAAATCGAATATCTGTGACGATATAAAGAGTTTTAAACACTGAAAAGAGTTTTAAAAATAATCATTCAGCTAATATCTGTAAATATACACTGAAGTGCCAAAAGTCATGGGATAGCAATATGCAAATATACAGATGGCAGTAGTATCGCAGCGAAAAAGTATAAATGCGCAATTCGTTTTCCAGAGCTTTCATTTGTGTTCGAGTTATTCATGTGAACAGGTTTTAGTGATTTATGGCGGCACGACGAGAATTAACAGACTTTGAACGTTGAATGTTAGTTGGAGCTAGACGCATGGGTCATTCCACTGCGGATATCGTTAGCGAATTCAACATTCCAAGATCCACAGTATCAAGAGTGTGCCGAGAGTATGAAATTTCAGGCATCACATTCCATCATGGACAGCGCAGTGGGCGACCACCTGCACTTACCGACCGAAACCGCCGACGTCTGTGTAGAATGGCCAATGTTAATAGACACGCAACACTTCGTCAAATAACTGCAGGAATCAACGTGGGACGTACGAGGAACGTGTCCGATAGGACTGGGCGGCGAAATTTGTCTTCCTTGGGCTATGACAGCAGAAGACCGACTCGAGTGCCTTTACTGACAGCACGACATCGCCTGCAACGACTCTTCTGGGCTCGTGAGCATATCGACTGGTCCCTAGACCAGTGGAAAACCATGCCGTGGTCAGATGAGTCACGATTTCAGTTGTTACGAGCTGATGGTAGAGTTCGAGTGTGGCGCAGACCCCACGAAGCCATGGACCCAAACTGTCAACAAGGTACTGTTCAAGCTGGTGGTGGCTGCATAATTGTGTGGGCTGTTTTACATGGCATAGACTCGGTCCTCTGGTGCAAATGAACCGATCATTGACTGGAAATGTTTATGTTCAGCTGCTTGCAGATCACTTGCAGCCATTCATGGACTTCACGTACCCACAGAACGATGGGACTTTTATGGATGACAATGCGCCATGTCACCGGGCCAGAACTATTCGCGAATGGTTTGAAGATCATTCCGGATAATTCCAGCGCATGATCTGGCCACCTAGATCGCCCGATATGAATCCCATCGAGCATTTATGGGACATCATCGAAAGGTCCCTTCGTGCCCAAACTCCTGTATCATCCACACTTTCACAGTTAGGGACGTCTATACAGACAGCATGGCTCACTATTCCTGCAGAGGACTTCCAACGACTTGTGGACTCCATGACACGTCGAGTTGTTGCACTTCGCCGGGCAAAAGGAGGACCGACACGATATTAACAGTCATCCCATGACTTTTGTCACTTCAGTGTATATGTAAAAATATATATTTATAAAAATATTAAAAATAAATTCTTCATAATGTATAGATGTAATGTGAATGGCTTATATATATGTTAAAATACACTGGTGTGCAAAACTTAAGCAACAGATGTTTTTTCCCTAACTCTACAAGAAATCATCTGAGAGACATGAAACTCAGAAATGAAAGACAGCATTTTGTATTTATAGGATGTTGCCCAAGCATAGTTGCCCAAGAATGAATACAATGCATACAATAATGAAATAAAATCAAAAAAGATTCGTTGAACTCTTAGTATCGTCACACATTATTGTCTGTCCAGGAGGAAGAACAACAAGCAGATGTCCCTTAGTATATGCCCTCCCCTTACTGCAATGGCTGCTTCGCACCGTCTCATACTCAGTACTAGATTGCCAAACAATTCTTGAGGTAAGAGTGCCCATTCCTCAATCAGCATCTGTTTCAGTTGTTGGGTGGTCCACGGAGGATGTAATGGTACCCCAAGGTGTCTTCCCAAAGAATCCCACACATGCTCTTTGGTATTTAAATCAGGGGAGCAAGCTGGCCAATCCATTCGAGTGATATCCACTTTCCAGTAGCTACTGAACAGCAAGACTCCGATGTAGTCGTGCTTTATCATCCATAAAACGAAACGATAGCGTTTAAAATTCCTTTACAAACATTTTAGAGGTATTACCGTTCTTTAGTTATTCTCCATTGGAAATGAAATGGCACCGCTAATTGTTATTGCAAATGCACAGCAGAAGAAATTCATGATATAACAATTCAATAATTGAAGAAGTTTCTTGAAATAACGAAAAAAAAGTTTTTACTTACGTTTCTTGTGAAAATTGAAATCGTTAAAAGATGTTAAGTATCAAATCGTCCTACCACAGAGGTGTTGCGTCTTCCTTGTGATCTGGGCGTTTTTGTTCGTAATGGCTGCCACGGGAATGCTTGTTCTTCTGTGAGGTATGTGAATGTGCCCCCCTGTAAAAAGGCGCTGTGCAATCAAATGTGGTGAGTGAGTAGCTAAATCGTACCCTTAGCCCTAGTTAGCGCTACTTCAAAAACAAGAGACGCTCATTTAGGCTTAAAATCACTGATGGCAGTCAGAGCACTTGTGCAGGGTGAAGGACATTGACACCACCAACAGCGTATCAAATTGTTCATGAATTAAATGCTTCATAGAAAATAAAATAAAATATTGATTAAATCTATATATTAGAAATTTCAGGACTCCCCAATTGTGCAGTTGATTATAATTAACCTCAATCAGCAATTTCATTTTAAATTATATTGAAATGCAAATTTCATCTTCCAAACTGCCTTTAGGAATGAAACTTAAAAATTAATGAAAACCCAAACACAATACTTCATATTTCATCATATGTCATTTCAGTCTTGGCAATAACTCTTTCACTAACGTTCAGCAGCTCTTGGCCCTTTTCACAGAAATTTTTGAAATTAATGATAATATTAATGAGCACTAGGATGTTTATATAATCAGACAAACATGTTTCCTTTATTGAGAATCTGTTGTATTTCAGAAAAAGGATTGATTAAAAAGAAAAAAAGGAATTTAAATCAACTTTATATCAAAATACCTGCCGATGTTCTGGCAGTGAGGTAGAACGTCTTCCTTCTGATTTGAGCGTTCCAAGCTCATGTCCCGGTCTGGACATGGTTGTTCTTCTATGTTTTATCTGTGAGGTATGTGAATGTTCTTCCCCTGCAAAAAGGGGTCGTAAAAGTGAATGTGTGTGTCATCTTCATATGAGCTAGAAGTCAGATTTCTGTCCTCGGGTGCTCAGGGGTCCATACCCACTGAAGTTTTTTCAACCCTTCTTCCACTGCAAAGCGGACACGTAATCATCATCAAACAGCATGCATCTATATAATTATTCCCCTGTGATCTCCAAGCTTTTGCTATAAAATTAGGCGAGACATTCAAATCTTTGTAATAATAGATGAAAATATAAGTTCTTAAAACTTAATTAAAGTCTGAAATTTCTCTAAATGTTTGTGTGTGTGTTTTTCAAGGTAAGGATCATTAAACTTTAGAGATAAGTTTCTTTAAAATTTTAATAGTGCTTGAATGATTCGGTCATTAATTATTCAAAGAACAATCTGTCGGTTCAGAACTAATTAAAAGTGAGTTAATTAGGAGAAATAATTTGCTCAAACTTTTCAAACATTTAATAGTTTTCAATAGATTATTATGATTAATAAACTCATTCGATTTTAATTACTTAAATAACCAATTAATTAGGTATTACCTAAAGTCTGTTGAGTTCATTTTGAATTTGGAATATTTCATTCTTAATATGCTATATAGGAATACTTAAAATTTCCATTTTTATTCCAGATAGTATTTTAATTAATTGTATTTATTTTCCTACTCAGTTTAATTTTAAATAATAAATGAGATTGTTTTTAAAAACGATATTTCAAATAATTTTATTTATTATTTTTAAATTCAAACGAATTTAAATAATTGCATATTCAGAGATATTTAATAAATACAGTTGTAAGTGAAAAAGATTTAAAACTTCCAAAAGTGTGTTCCATGCATTTTGAGCGTACAAAATTCTGTTCGTAATTTTCTGTATACGAATTCTTACAATTTTCATTTTATTGTTTGTTGATTGTTTTTAAAAACGATATTTCAAATAATTTTATTTATTATTTTTAAATTCAGACGAATTTAAAAAATTCCGTATTCAGAGATATTTAATAAATGCAGTTCTAAGTGAAAAAGATTTAAAACTTCCAAAAGTCTGTTCCATGTATACTGAGAGTAAAAAATTTTGTTCATAATTTTCTGTATACGAATTCTTACAATTTTCATTTTTATTGAATACGATATTTAAATAATTTTATTTAAATTTCTTCTCAAATTAATTTTAAGTTAATAATTTAGAATGTTTTTGAAAACGATATTTAAAATGATTTTTTATTATTATTTTTAGATTGAATGGAATTTCAATCATTCTTATTCAAAAATGTTTTTCAAATACAGTTATGAATAAAAAAATACTTCTAAAATTGAAAGTTATTTTAAAATAAATTAATATTTTGTAAATATGGAATTTTAATTTGTAACTATTGGCAAAGGTAGTTGAATATAAAATGGATATCATAGGATTTTCGGGTCCAAACTGCTTCATCTTGAACTATTGTATAAAGACATTTAACATAATTATTATAAAAATATTTGAAGCAACTGTTTCTACCTTCGACAGATATTGCTAATGTTTTCATAAGTATGCATTTCGGTTTCATACGAAGCATTAAGCATTTTTTCACTTGAAATTGAAATAATAATATTCTATTCTTAAGCATTTGAAAACACATGGAAATAACATTTTTAAAGGTTTTAATTCCATCAATATCGATTATATGAAGATATCCCTTGCTTATATTATATAACTTCGAACTGCATTTTATATTAAATCACTATTCGTGTATTTATAAATCGAATTTCTCTACTTTAATTATTTTCTACATTTTAGTCCTAAATATCATGTTTCCTTTTTCCAAATGCAATGTCCAATTGAAATAAAAAAAATTCTCAAATGTCGATAGCAAATAGAGGTATTCATGTAGACTCAAGATGTAATTAGTTCTAACAATTATTTAAAAAATTAATTCAGAAAATATCTATTTTTGTTGCGAACATTCAAAGATACTGATTTTCAAAACTTTAGCATTTAGTAAACAATAAAAGTTAGCTCATAGAATTCCGTTATACAAAAAAATATAAATTAATAAAAACTTTAATTTTAAAACGTTTCAATGGACAATTTATTATTGTTTACTTTTTATGAGTTAATCAGATGAATTTATGCTATATTTTAAGGACATAAGTTTTAGACATTTCGACAAATGAAAAATGCAGCGAGAAATCAATTTTCATGCATTCTCAATTATAAGCATTATATACTGGGAAAAAATCCCAGAAAGACATTAAAAATTTGAAATATTTACGAAATCTATTATAAAAAAATTGTTAGCATTGATAATGATATTTTTTACTTTAATTGAGTACTTTTACTTTTAGCTACTTTTTGTTATTTTGAGTCATTTATAGAATTTTTTTTAAAGAACATTTAAATCGAAAGCTTGAAAGGTGTAGAAATCTTAAAACCATCCTCAAGAAAAAGCATTGACTCTATTTTGTTACTTTGGAATTTTATTCTACGAAGGGAAGAATATTCTTTTTCAAAATTTCAATAAAGCGCATATCACGATTGATCTTTCTTACAGAAACCTCTTTTTTAAAAAGAAATTAGAAGAAATTCTTATTTGTGCGTGTATTCAAGATCGGAAAACTGAAATTCAACAATATCACTGAGTTAAAAGATTAAATAAAAATGTACTGGTATTCAATTTGAAAATGGCGACGGCGAAAAGATCTTATTTAATTATTTTGAAAGAAGTAAGAAATGCGCCTGCTGAAAGATTTGCAAATATGTTTATCGCATTCGAAATATTTTATTTTCTCTGAAAAGAAGCAGGAAAGATTTTATATTTAAAAAGCGTACTTTTGAGAGACGATGTAAAATTTTACATTTAATAAAGTTAGAATCATTTCAAACTAGTTTGAAGAATATATTTCCCGAAACTTCAGTTTATCTTTAAATGCGTCCACCCACGCTCTTTCAGATTGGAAATATTTTCGAAAAGTTTCATATGTTCCTGCATATTTTAAGGCGGGGAAATAAAGGAAATATCTTTTATTTGACATTCAATATCAATGTAGGCGTCAATAATAATATAAAGGGTGTCCTAAAATTAATATTTTAGGACAATATGCTGTAAAATGTGAGCAATCCTATTATGAAAAAAAAAACATTTGACAGCAGAAAATAATGAAAGTTTGACTTAGTAAAAATATAGTGTTATATTATAGAAAGACTTTTTTTTCATTGTCAATCTTCCAAAGAAAATAAAAGTCCAGCGGCCGTAGTTCATATATTTGTGAATTGGCCCCCTATATCGTGTGATTTAATACCATTGCATTTTTTATCATGGAGTTATTTGAAGTCAAAGGCCGGTGTCAACAAGCCCACAAGCACTTGTGCATTGAAGGAATAAAATTCAACGAAATTCAACGGGAATTCAACGGAATTGAAGGAATAAAATTCAACGAAATTCAACGGGAACTCTATATCAACGAAATTCAACAAGTGAATTTTGAAAATCAACTCTATATGTGAACTTCACACTGACAGACAATAAATTCATTTTGTCTTAATCTTAGTTTTGAATTACAAACAGTAAATACATTTGAATTTAATGTCTAAATGTATGACATTTAAGAGCATTGGTTTTCAAATTCAGAATGAAAATATTTTTCTTTACAGACATGTTATAATAGCAATTCACTTTCTGAATAAAGAAATTTCCTTCAAATTTAGATTTCTAAATATATATAAAAGCAGCCGGTATCGGTTATTTGTTAAAAAAAATAGTTTAGAAAATTGTTAGAATAATAGTTTTAAGTGACTTGGGGAGCATTAAAAACCCTTTTTTCTTATAATTTTATTATTAAGCTAAATATTATAAATTAAAATGAAATTTTTAATGAGTTTGTACTTAAATGTATTCACGCATAATAAATGCCTTTTGTTTTTTAGTGTGAATTCAATTTGAAAATAAGATTTAACGGAATATTTGTGAAAAGAAAATGGCATTCAACACTTCTTTAAAAACATTTTATATGGTTTACAAA
>JAOUZG010035803.1:1085970-1097621 GCA_026289955.1 Argiope argentata
TTACAAAAAATACATAAAATGTATACAAAAAAATAACTGTATACAAAAATATATATAATAAAAATAACTGTAAAATATATACAAAAAAACTGTACTAGGAATTGTAGACAGATTTGGGCTGTATACTTCCAAGTGTAGACAGATTTGTTTTTTTAAGCTACCGAAATCCAAATATTGGATTTTGATTTGTACAAAGAAAAGTCAAAAAGTAAAAGGGCTTCAACAATTTCTCTTTGCAATGTTTGGAAATACTACCATTGTCAATCTTGAATTATTATCATATAATACTTCTATGCAATATGTCGCTCTTATTCCCTTTTCTCAAATGTGCCTTTACTTTTTTGACTCTCCTTCGCATAAAACTAAACAAACTGGCGACACAAAATGCAACTTGGCACTAAATGCAACATCGCACTACAAAGATAGTTAGTCCTGTCACTTAAATAATAGCAGGAATTTCAATGACTTCAGAAATTTTTATATCGTATATTCAGGAGATTTTGTGAATTTACGCCATTTACAATCGTAGTCGAAGAATTTATATCGGCAGACTTTTAATTGGAACTGCAATTATTTAGAATACACAAACTAATGTATTCACTAAAATTTTTTGAAACATTTTATAGGCAAACAGAAAATTAATAGTTTGTTTTCTTGTAAAAGGAATGTCCCCGATCTCACACTCTGTGATTTTTTATTATTATTATTGAATCACCTGTAAAGAGAATAAAGAACATTAATGTAGAAGTTATCATAAAATATTGCTGAAACAAATTAAGTAATAAGCTTAATACGGGATTTAATTGTTAATTTTACGGTAGAACGTATCATACAAATAATGCTACAGATGATTAAAAAATCCAAACAATTAATTTCATTTCAAATAAGATGTAAATTAATTTTTAAAATTTGCTATAAACAATGCCATTAGAATTTAAGATGTGTAAAAATAATTTTCATTATTTTTGAGACTTTAATTGTAATTTCACTTTTTGCCATATCAATGAAGTATTAAAATAAGCACAGTGTTGTTGAAACAGGGGACAAAACATTTGGATTCATCAGGTTTATTTTCAATACATTTGAAATTAAACAAAAAAAGTATCTAAACCTTTCTTGCTTCAAATTAGTGAGAAGTATTTTGGTATTTTATCCAAAACTGTTCGTAGAAACAAAATTAGAAGGTAGATTTCAGGCATTTTAGTTTCTTCCTAAAATTTACTGGATATCTATATTAATAAAAATGCAACTCGAAATGCGTTGCTAAGCGCAAAACTTGAGAACCGCTCGGCCGATTCGGCTAATTTTTTAAAAATATTTTGGTTAAGACACGAGGATGGTTCTTATGGAGAGAAAAAATTAAAAAAACTGCACGGAAAATAGTTAAAACGACACTTTTCTTACTTTCCCGCCAAAAATCTTCATTTCCTCCCCCCCCCACACCAAACGAGTAAGATAACAGGAAGTAATAAATTATGATTTGTTTAGAAAGAAATACGCGAAGTCAGTTGGTTTTCATTCATAGATAACGGGATGATTAAAAAAGAAAGAAAATAGTTGCTTTTATTATTAGAGCAGGCATAGATTATTATGAATATTTAATCTATGCCTGCTCAAAATAAAGTCTGGGCAGGGAAGAAAAAAAGTAGTAACAAAGGGAAAAAAAGGGCTTATAGAAAGAAAAGTAGTGAAGAAAAAAGGATAGAAAAGAAAAGAAGAGTGTGTGTCACCATTACTTCACTTGTGCGAGGCATTTTCCAAGCTGTTTTTAAGCTTTTGCATCTCTTGAAAACCAATTGTGTCTTTATTTGTTTAGTGTGTTTACATTTATGAAAATTTGAATATCATTATTCTATAAAAACAGAATTTTAGACCTTTCCCTCCACCATTTAAGTAAAATATTAATTTCGGGACAATCATTGCTCGGATAGAAAGAGAAAGATGAGTAGTACAGTGAACAGATCATCTGAAGAAAATAATAATAAATAATACTATAAATGAATTATATTATTATTGTTTGGTTTAAAAATATTTTGATGAAAAACCTGTTATAAGACACAGCTACATAAAATATTAGCGAGCAAACTGTAGCGAACATTAATAATGGCGAACCGACTGGTCGCCAAAGGCGGCTAGTTCTTAATAAAATTTTAAAAAACGTAGCAACGCACAATATATTAAGTTAGGCGGAAACAAACTCCATTATTACAAATACTGTTTCCGCTATTTCTTTACTTCTGATATCAGAAACGATAGCATGGACAAATCATCAAAAATAGCACAAAATAATAAATAAAAAAATACTACATTACATTTTAATATTTACTTTTTAAGATTCAGTGAGTCATCATTATAACTATCTGTGCTTCACAACTCATAGCTTAGGTGTCATGGATTTCTTTTATCGCAGATACAAGCAAGTAAATAAGTAAAAATAATTGCAAACTTACCATTTCTGACATTTGTTGAGATTCATGTCAACCAACGGCGTCTGAGAAGTATCTATAAATAATTCATTGGCTCTAATTCGACACTTCAATTGTTATCTTACTCGGCCATGTTACTGACAGGCTTTCTGTAGACAGTATTAATCAAGCTCCTGCTCCAATGTTTATTTAAGCTTTCAGCTGCTCTTCAATGTAGGGCGCGGCAAATGTCACCGGAAACTGTTTGCGAAATTTATCACAACTAACAGCTGCAAATCTGCCGTTCTAACATAACAGTGTCGCAGAAATACTGTATATACAGGGTTGGAAAGTCTTCTGATTGCCAAAAGTCGCATATCATTGCAATAACACTGGTTTTTTTTTCATCGACTTTTGAAATTGAACATTTTCGAAAAGTGATACTTTTTCACTTTCTCGTATACGTATTATAAAAAATGCTCAGTGACCATCAAAGAATTAATACTTGCGATTTCGACGAGTCTTCAGGTGTTAAATCCCACCCATGCTCAGTTTGAAAAATATATTTCTCGAAAATGTCCTTCTGTCTGTTGGTATACGATAAAGATAACTCAAAAACTCTTTAATCTAGATATATGAAATTCAGTACACTGTTTTTACACCAAATTTGTAGATTCCCATCAAATTTGGAGCATAATCGACTCGGAGGAAGTCTCTCTGTCCGGCTGTTGGAGTATCATTTAATAGTATAACTACAAAACTTGATCTAGATAGATAAAATACGATACACAGAATTAGCATCTATAGTGTTGATATCTGTCAAATTTTGTGCCAAATCCAACATGAAGTTAAATGTAATTTTAGAAATGTGTAAATGTTCAAATTCAAAGACTAAGTAACTTGAGTATATCAAATTTAGCATTAGATAAGTTCAAAAAATGTATGTTACAAAGGTAACTCAAAAACAATTTAAGACAGATAGTTGAAAATTAAAAGATGTTACCAAATTTCAGATTTCCATCATATTTTGCGCAAAACTAGTTTAGAGAAAGCCCGCCTCGCCTGTCCAGCTGTTTGAATATACGTTAAAACGATAACTACAAAACGAAGAAAGCTAGATGAATAAATTTTGGCACACAGATTTAACATTTATAGATTAGATACATATCACATTTTGAACCAAATCCAACTACATGTTAACTGTCCGTCGGACTGTTCTTAAACATGTGAACTCAATGAAACAAAAACGCAATGACAAATATACAAAATTTGGCATAGAATTTTGGAATTTTGTATCAATTTTTCGTTTCAATCTGCTGACGAAAATGTCAAAACGCAAATTCGATTTTTGGACATTATTATTATCTAATACTAGAGATTAATCGCCAAATAATTCTGAAAGGATAACTTAGGGCCGCTGTGGACCGGTTCCACAAACAACCGTCGTGTAAGAGGGGGGAGGGGATTCTGTTGCACGTTAAATCCGTCAGTTCAAACGTCCTCCCACTGGTGTAGTGTAGAGAGGGAGTGACATCTTAGGTGTCGTCCTCTTCATCTGACCGCGACTCAAAACTACGAGGTCCGTCCCAAAATAACCCTAGTGTTGCTTTACGACTGGACGTTAATTAATCTATACTAAACTAACACTAAACCATGGAGGACACAATATATTCAATAAAAATGAAAAATTGAAGCTAAAATTTCATATTTCGTAAATTTTGTACGCCAGTACCGTACAACATGTTCTCTGGCATGACAATTTTGTTAGAGCGCTTATTATGCGTGAAATTTTGAAGGAGAGCACTCATTCTGGTTGAATTAATATCTGTATATATTAACAAAATTGGCAAAAAATTTTGAAAACAAAAGTAGAGATAATAATAATAATACAATGAATCCGGCCTGAAGACTTTTTCAAGGGTCACCCTCAGGCAGGGATTCAAATCAGGGATTTTTTCTGTGAGGATCTGACAATAAGTCAAAAATCGATTTATCTTGATCCGAAAATCCCAAGAAAAAGAATATCTTAAGTAAAAAGATACCAGAAAAAATTTAAATCACACAAAACGAAACCAAAACTTACAAAACAAAACAAATAAAAAATTAAGTTTTTAGAATCTAAATGGAATATAAAGAAATTGAAAAATCCAGTAAAAATGAGGTCTTGGAGATAATCAATACCACAGAAATACAAAAACATTAAAACACAAAATGTTAAAATCAAACATAACAAAACAACATAGACTCAAAACAAAACTAAATATGCCCGTATTAAATGCACACAAAACAAGCAAAATAATTTCACTAAAAGGTTTATAGAATCTAATTAGAATTAAAGAGAAATACTCAAACCAATCAAATCACTGTCATCAAGAAAAATCCGAATACATAGGACTCCAAAAGGTCTGAAGCTTGTTAAAACCCATCAGTAGCATTTTACCTCGTCGAACGAACGAAAACTCCGCCGCGTTTAAAACCGAATGTAATTCAGAAAGATCGTCTAATTAGTACAAGAAGCGCCATCTATTCACCTGCGTTCAAAGGAAATAAACCGGAAGTTTTTGTTTTAGTTTTGAAAATTAGTTAAACTCTCTGTTATTAAAGATTGTAAGTTGCAATAATTTGCTCATTTCATTTGTGTCCTAGTTGTAGCAGCATTGGCGCTCTCTAGTTACAATGTTGTTTTAGATATTAACATTTTTTAGATATTACTGTTTAGGTTAATTTATATTTTTTGCTAATATCTGTATGATATCTGTATATATTCATATTTAAATTTTGTTCAGTTGTATTTCTGATGTAAGTATAAGTATGGTAAGGACAAAAAGCATCATTTATAGCATTTGTTTTCTTTTACTACAACAAAGGCAAGAATGTTCATCAAGTTGAAAAAAAAGGAATACTCGTACATTTAATTTAATACTTAAATATATATTTATTTATTAGGATTTAAATGAAGTAAATTTCATGCTTAAGATCAACTACAGTTTGCTACTCTATACGCAGCTGATGGCGACAAAATTACCATGACCACAAATACTTATTGCTGTTATTTTTAATGGCACTTGCCATGGACAGGATCAGTGATACATCAGCGATTTTAAGCCGAAATGAGCGTCTCTTGTTTCGAACTATAACAAACTAGGGTCAACCTTACAAATTTGCTACTCAAGCATCACAGTCGCTTGCACAGACCCTATTTGCCAGAGGGCACATTCACACTCCTTAAAGATAGAACACATAAGAACAACCCTGCCTGAATGGGGACTCGAACCCGGGATATTTAGATCCCGGGAAAGGCACGCTACCCCTATGCCAGTACGCTGGCCCAAATATTTATATTCTTCCTATAACAGAACAGAGAATTAAAGTATTAAATCGATATACTTTAATTCTCTGTATTGTTATAGGAAGTTTGTTTCGTTTAATATAATTTGATTCCAGCACTTGTATTTGATGTTTACAAATTTCAAAATTAAATAAAGAATAAGGAAATTAAAGTTATAATTATTACACTGTCCATATTTCCTCGTATAACTTATTCTTTGAATGCAACAATAAAGATTCAATTTTGAAATGAATGTTCGATAGAGTATAGATGTTCGTCTCTAATAACATCTTGTGAAAAGGGTATTTGTGGTTGTTGTTACTTACTTGCCATGGACAAGCCCCGCTGATACATCCGCAGATTTTAAGCCGTATTTATACGTCTCTCGTCTTACAAGTAGCGCCATCTAGGGTCAAGAGTACGACTTAGGTACACACGCGTCACAGCCCTTTTTAGGGGGCGGACTACATTCATGCATTTCAGATCGTAATTTAGACCTGGAACAGAGAACGATCCCCTCTGACCCAGTACCCCCAGTGGTATTACTTTCAATATGGAGGACTTTGCGACCACGAACAGATTTAACGAGCGCCAATCGCCACACACTCGGGGATTGTTTTTGGTCGGTGAGTTTCAAATCCGCAACTTAAGGAGTACGAGTCCAACGCTCTACCAACCAGGCCATCCCGGCCCTTATTCGAATAAGAAGCCATCATCTAACTCAAGGCCAAAATCCATTTGTTGCAACTGTGATCAGTGAAGGGGCTTCTTGAATGAATTCCAAAACTTGGTGCCTTTCGAAATTTTTTATTTAACAATAACAACGTAAAAAGTCCAAGTTAGATTTCATTACCGTGGAGTCCGTGCCTGCCAAGCAAGTCCCTGTTTTCGGGGGTGGGATCTAAAGAACAGGAGGTAAATAATTGGAGGGAGCGCCATCTAGGCACAATCTTCAGCACCATTCTCTGAAAAATTATTCTCTTTGGTTTGAGAAAGTGGATTTATGATATTGCTAGATTGATTTATTGATGTCGGTCAAACGTGGTAGCTAAAAATATGTAATAGAGTAAACTCTTGTTGCTCAATAGTAAAAGAGTAAATGTTGCCGAATATTAGCTGGGACATTTTACCCCATACTTCATCCAGTTCCCACCTGGCACTTTCGGATTATTCATATTTTCAATTTTTCTTAGTTCCTAAAACGATGAATTGTAAATTGAGTTTGTAATAAAAAATAAATGAAATGAAACTTCTTTAAATTTTGTTGTTGTTGTTGTTAATAATAGCACTTGCCATGGACAAGCGCTCTGACAACCGTCAGCAATTTTAAGCCGAATGAGAGTCTCTAGTTTTTTAGCACCACCAACTAGGGTCCAGAGTATGATTTAGTTACTTCATGCGTCACATTCGCTTGCACAACCCCTTTTTACAGGAAGGGGGGCTCATTCACACATCTCACAGAGAGAACACAAAAGAATAACCTTGCCCGAACCGGGACGCTCAGATCACGAGGAAGACGAACAACCTCTAAGACATAACGCCGGCTTCTTTAAATTTTAAATGATACTTATTTCCTGCATTTAATTAATTGTAATTTTTGTTTCATTTATAAATTACATACCTTTCAGCCTGCAATATTATATTATTTTAGCCTGCAATATTATATTATTTAGCCTGCAATATTATATTAATGAGTCAAGGTTGAATTCCAGAAAACCATATCCACAACATTTATTTATTTTTTCAATACATCATAAACATTCTATGAGAGTTTGAAAATAAAACTCAAAGGATGGAAATAAATAAAATATTATACTGTTGTATGAAGCTCATTGTTAGTACAAAAACATTCCTTTGAATTCACGAAAAGAATTCAGGAGTGAAGTTTCAAGAAAATATATATATATATACAATGGAAGCCAATGAGAACGCAACAAGCTAGATCTACTATTTCAGGCACGAAACCGACACTATGGCAGAAAAAAATGATTCAACCATGCATTGATACAGCAAATCGATCCAAGCTACCTTTTTCGCATAAGTATTATTTGAAGAATTCAAATTTGCATTTCAATATAAGAAAAATAAGTAGATCCCTCTACCGATTGTAGATATATCTCGCCTATAGATTTTGAGCATGTATCGAGTAGTAATTAAATCTACTATATTTCAAAAGACAATTTGAAATTTGGTATACAATAGCATATAGGTGTTTTTATAAATTGTAGCTGACTCGAGCTATATCAATTTATCTTTCAGTATATCCATGAGATATAAAATGAAAATTATAGAGAAAGAACAAGTATTAAACAAATCTAAGAAATCTAAATTCATTCACCAAAAGGTTATCACAGAATTTTGTACATTATTCCAAATGTTTATTTGAATTTGTTTCAAATTACGTTCTTTTCAGATTTTAAATAATATTTGTATCCTATATATAATTAATTGCAATTTAATTCATTACTTTTATGAATTATTAATTATTTACATATGAATTGTCTGGAATATTATAATAAACCGAAATTGAACTTGGGAACCACGAAAACCTGTTTTATAGCATTTGGCGACTTCATTACAAGATTTGACAACAAAATAATGTTTCGAGTCTTAAAATTAAAGTCTATTATTGTTACTTATCGCACTTTACAATCCCGATGACAGATGTCAGCAATTTAAGACGAGTGAGCGTCTTGTTTTTCCCATAGCGCCAACTAGAGCCAAAAGTTCTTAGCAATTTCAAGTTTTACATTCGCTTGCACAACCCCTTTTTACTGGAGGGTACATTCAGACACCTCTCAGATAGAATACAGAGGAAATAAAACCATGCCCGAACCAGGGGGCCCAGATCACGGGAGAGAGGGGTTATCTCTATACCACAAAACTGGCAAATTCCAGTTTAATATTAAATATAAAGAAGTATGTATTTTCTAGATTCTTGATTAGAGTGTTAGCTGAAAAGTTAATTTCTCAACATTTCCTAAGTTAGAAACAGATAAAAAAAATTTGGCAGAGACAACTCAATTTAAAAGTAAATTTGATAACTGATGGCCTTGAATAGTTCTTTGAAGTTTAATTAAGGTTAAAGTCATACTTTAAACCAAGTCTTTGCATCTAATTGTGAATCAATTATATATATATTTATTCTGTAAATGTTAGTCTTTATTTTATCTAAGTTGCTTTTACATAATAGATAAGGTTCTTTTCTATATTACATAGAAAAGATAATGTTCTGTTCTATATTACATAGAAAAGATAATGTTCTTTTCTATATCACATAGAAAAGATAATGTTCTTTTCTATATTACATAGAAAAGATAATGTTCTTTTCTATATTACATAGAAAAGATAATGTTCTTTTCTATGTAAAAAGATAGATACTATTCTTTTTTATGAGAACATTTTGTTATTGGTATTGCTTCGACGTTCCATTTAAAACGAATTTATGAAGCATCAAAATAAATATTTTTCTTCGTTTTCTGAAGGTGTTGTTCAGAAACAGCAATGTTAGTAAGATTGGCAACAGGGTTTTTGTTTACATTTGGAAAAGGACTGCTTGTTTTAGTTTTGTTAGATTTCGTGATAAGAAAAGGAGGAATAAATAAAACAAAAGATTAAAACGAAATCTGTTATTCATATTTCAATGTATAATATCAGAGCATAATTTCTCGAACAGCCAAGCACCACGTGCTCGTGCAAGTTGGATAAGATTTTTAGTCATTTTAGTATTGCAAGCGATCCACAAAACTTTGTCTCGCATTGATTGTTTCAAAAAATATCACATTTCCTATTTATTTCATTTCACATAATCTCATGCTCAAAATGACATTTTTTAGGTTTTACTTGCTGTAGTAAGTAACTCTTTTTTAATCAGAGCTTTTGTAAATGCAATGACAACGCATTATTAAAGGTTAACTTTTTTAGTTTTTCGTGCAGATAATAAAATTTTTATTTTTTGCCTGCGGATTCTTGTTGAGGCCAAAAACCTCATCCCAAAAACAACATCATGTTCTGACATAATAATAAAACTAACGTTGTGATTTAAAAAGATTTCTTTCATTCGTCCATTGAATAAAATAAAATGAACGTGAACTTAAATTTTAAACAAACTTATTATTTAAATTTCTTCTTTTAATAGTATTTCTAAAGAACAATAAAAACCATGCTTCTGAAATGTATTTGTTATCACACGTTTGTCTAGCACCTTTTCTAATACTCTATACAATTATGCAATCATATGATGATTGATTTTGCAATTCATTCATTTTCAATATTTTATTTAAGAAACCTGCTTTGTATTAAAAATAGTATTCGTGCGGGTATACTGATTAATAAAGTAATTATTTAAACTATTAGAACTCCTTTACTGCATTGTAAATTATTCTACAAATTTTCATTTGAATAATCTCATCGTCCTATCAAGGTATCGCTATAAATTAATTCACTGATAAAGAGTATAAAATGAATAGTTTAGCTTCATTTCAATCTCTTTTTTTTAAATAGGTTCCTCAAACCTTTATATTCAAAATCTTTCACTTTTAATATTTAAAAAAATAAGAAAAATCAAATCTAAATCCACTGAGGTTTTCTACACAATTAAAAACTAACTTATTTTCATAATGTATAAAAACAAATCTTTTTTTTTTGATAATTTATTTATCTCCAATACAGTTTCAAAGAACGGATTGTTTCTGAACTAAGCTTGGCTTTGTTTTGTAATCTCTGAAAGTGAGATATTCTTTATCGGTGAGAATTTATTCCTTTAAATTCAATTTTCAAGTTCTTCAGCCCAAACAAATTTTGTTGATCTGTTATCTCAAAAAATACTCCATTCAAATATGTAAGCTAATTAATATCTTTATATTGCTAAGACAGTCAAATCTTTGTATAGAATGGAGTTTATTTAAAACCCCTAGATAGCTGACAATTGCTAGGTATCTCAGCAGTTGCCGAAATAACTCATTTGTGCTTTTCAAAATCATTGATGAAAATAACTCTGACAATAAGAGAACTGAGTCATCTTCTGTTCCAAAAATAACCATGCTCACATTTCTCTATCCGACACAACAGGTTTACAAAGACGAAAAATCATCGACTGAATACTAAAAGGATATTAAAAACAAAGAAACCTGTTCCACTAATATATCTTCGAACAAGAGGAGATGTTCCCCAAAATCGCGAGCAAAGCTAAATTCGATATGTCCTCTTTTAAGCACTTTTAGAGAGCAGGGGATGAAATGGAGAGCTGCTAGGCAGGCACTTCAACGGGCTTTGGGCACTTGATTTGATATCTGCAGTACTTGTCGAGAGATGAAATTAATATGACAATAGACAGTGCCACATTTGCCTAATTTAAGCCTTTTTCAATAATTATCACTAAAAAAGTCTTCCGGGAATTATTACAATTGAACACCTTTTTGAATACCTTAGATTAGTAAAATGCTCTACTTTAAAACTGGAATAGGATTGTTTTGCGACAGAGATCATCATTTTGGTTTGTAATCTGGTATCAAATATTGCACCTTAACCGGAAACTTCTGAATATTTTCAAACCGTACTTCTGGAATTATGTAAGATCAACGACGAAGGAGAACTTGACCTTTAGAAATTGCTTATGCAAGACAACCTTGTCGGCGTTGATTGCAGAGAACAACAGAGATATTGATTTTTTTTATCTTTTATTTTTCGATGTTGTAGTTGTAAGTTCCAGTATTATTGTTCTTCTCTTAAAAAATACACATTTTAATTGACGATAATCACAACATTCTAAGAACTGCAGCTCTGACAGATAGTCTTATTTATTTATTTATTTATTTATTATTATTATTATTATTATTATTATTATTATTATTATTATTATTATTATTATTATTATTATTATTATTATTATTATTATTATTATTATTATTATTATTATT
>JAOUZG010035803.1:1097721-1127399 GCA_026289955.1 Argiope argentata
ATTATTATTATTATTATTATGTGAGAACATGGTGTTGTTTTGGTTTGGGGTACAAAATTGGTGATTTATCGCTTTTGAGGCATCAATTTTCGCTTTTAGGGTTATTACAAAATGATAAAGAAGGTTATCACATTTGGCAATAGGTAGCCAAAAAAAAGTTACAATGGCGCACGAATGTCCTTCATGTACCCGATTTTATTATCTGACCAATTAAGGCCAAGTCAAAAGAAGTTATCGCTAGAAGAAGCCCACAGAAGAAAATGGGAATAAAAGTGAGACAACGAGAGAGATATCAAAAGTTATATATATAATTTTTATTTAGTTTTCAATGTTTCTAACTGGCAAAAAAAAAGTTTAAGGAGTCGAATTTTTTTTAGCTGAAGAAAAACCATCGCTTTTCTAAAAGATGAAATTTGTGTAATCAAATAATCATTCTTCCAAACAAGTTTAAATCGGACGTTGGAGTTTTTTTCCCCATCTCGAGAAAAGGTTTTGAAGCTCGAACGATTTTGAGGTGTAAAAAAATCCATCATTTTCTAAATATCAAAGCATGCAGAATTTGATAGTTATGTGATTGTTTCAAACCTGTTGAAACTGAATTTTTTGGAGGATAAAATTCTCAACTGAAGAAAAAAAGAATTTAAAACTCGATTGATTTTGAGATGGTTAAAAACTATCCTTTTCTACATGGTGGTGCTAGCGAAATATGTCGTGTAAGAACATGATGTTGTTTTTCTGATGGATTGACACCGCGTGACTTAAGAAAAGAATGTTCTTACATGATAATTGAAATTTGCAATAACAGATTACTTTTCCCCCCTGCAGGAATTAAAATTCTCAAAAAAAATTCTAACTAGAAAAGATTTTACTTAAAGAAATAAAAGAAAGTGAAGTTAACACTCGTAAGGTAAAATACATTGTAATGTAAAATGAGAAAGCAATAAACTAATGGAAAGAGATTATGTAGAATTTCATTAACATTCGAAAAAAGGGACAAACAGAAATGAATAACAAACACTATTAGACATATTCCAATAATGTTAACCATAAAGACCCTTTGACCCACAGATAGCCATTTTTATTGAATTTTAATTTTATTCCGCTCATTAATAGTAGTTACTGTTACATATAAGTCTAAAAAATATTTTTTAGCTACACCACGTGTTATATTCTCTAATAACTTACATTTATTATTAAAATATTCTTACAAAATAATAATATCTATGTTAGACATTATCATTCATTAATTATGAAACTACACTCTTTCTTATGAATTTTCGGTGCAATAAAAAGCTTCCATTTATCACGATAGTTTGTTCTAAGATTAAATTAAACTCGTAAAATACTCATATGCTACCATAAAGAGAATCTGATAGTAATAAAAAATGTATTTTTTATATCCTAGACATTACTTTCCTCTAATTAGTTTCTTACACAATATTATTTGCTATGTTTGGTCTCATAATTTATTAATCCTGAAAATACTCTCTTTACAACCAGATGTCGCTTCAATCGAGGTATGCCATTCGTTGCCAACCAGAAATTTAATTAAATCTGAAACAATCTTCATGATTGACTTCTTAGCCATTAATGTTTCTTAGTTCAAAAGGAACCTTCTATTATTAGAAAATGATTAAATGCCTGTTGTTATGCCTAGATAAGTTATCGTCCTAATAACATAGACAAAGATTTAAAGTTGTTACGAGGTGTTTTAAAGAATAGGATAATAAGTGGCTTAAGATGGTATGACTCGAAAGGTTTCACTTCTGAACAGTTAGGCCTTATCCTGAACGGACAAGAGTTTTATCAATTGGAGTGTAATTCATGAAGTGAAATGGAAGTAAAGTGGAACTATCCGTTGTTCTGTTTACAATATGTTTAAATTAACTATCTCACTACACTTGTATGATAATTAGAAATTGAGAGAATTGTCATTCTACTTTTCGTACATTTAAAATATTTAAAAAACACCAATAACCTTATTTATAACTTGCTTCCTAAAAAATAAAAAACATTTTTTACATAAAATATGAGGGTGTAAAAACAAAATTACAAAATATTGAGATGTTGATAGAAATACTCTAAGCAGATAGCAAATTTAATCACATATATAATATATTTTAAAGTTAATTAATAATTAGCAAAGTTGAATTTAGGATAATTTTCAAGTAACATAACAGGTAATAAATCTTAGTTAAACTTTCCAAATATGAACAAAATGTATATAAGATATAAAAATGACGCGATTTCTTTTTTGTCAGCAAATAGCAATCCGTACTACTGAAGGTAAATTGTATAAGATGCCTTGTGGATCTTATACAATTATAAAATCTTATATATTAATAAAAATCTTTTTTTCTATTTACGCATTTTCCCTTCTATTTATTCATAGCTACATTTTTATTCAACAAAAAAGCAAATAAAAGAGTCGAAAGGATTAAGTTTAAAAAATTAATGCCCTTTAAAACTTCTACAAGTCTCAAACCGTGCGGCAAATTCCATCTGTAAAGATTAACATTTTGTGTTCTCATTCATATTGAACTTCAAACAAAACAATTTCTGAGATGAGGATTCCACCAAAACTTTACATATCTCTGCAGGATTGATGTAAATACTTGTGGGATTGGAATCTGAATCTCAGAACTAATAATAACGAGAATTTTATAGTTCTAAATATTTTTAATTAATAATTAAAGGGACTGACAAAACATTTAGAACAAACACAAAGGAAGAAAGGAAGAATGGCTGCCTTTTACTCAAAATTAAAAAATTCAACATCATCACTTAGTCTTCATCATATAGCATGTAGTATTTAAAATTCTCTCCCTCTAGTGAGAAAAAAAGAGCGTCATTTCGTCACTCCCGTGCATATTGCCACAACATGAGGCTAAATCTATCTCATTCAGGCATGGCCTGGTTGGTAGAGCGTTGGACTCGTACTCTTCAGGTTACGAGTTCGAAACTCAACAGCCAAAAGATTCCCCGAGTGTATGGCGACTGGCGCTCGTTAAATATGTTCGTGGTCACAAAGTCATCCATGTCGAGAGTAATACCACTGTGGGTAGTGGGTCAGAGGTAATTGTTCTCAGTTCCAGGTTTAAATTACGATCTGAAATGAATGGATGAATTTGCATGAATGCCCGTAAAAAGGGTTGTGACGTGTGTTTAGCTAAGTCGTACTCTTGGCCGTAGATGGCGCAACTTGTTAAACAAAGAGACGTCTTTCTTAGGCTTACAATCTGCTGATCGTATCAACGGGGGCTTGCCCACATCAAGTGCTATTAGTCACAACACAGCACAAATATCTCTCACATACGTATCCTGTATATTCGTCTGTTGTATTTTTAGGTTATCATGGCCAGAAACAGGCATAAATACACAAAAAAATCGGAATACAAGAGGTCTGACACTGATGATTCATTACAATCTTCAGAACATCCCTTGAGGGACGGGCTGGCCTGGTTGGTAAAGCGTTGGAATCGTATTCTTTAGGTTACGGGTTCGGACATCGCCGGACTGAGACTCTCCAAGTGTGTGTGGTGACTCGTATTCACGTTCGTTATATGTCGTGGTCACAAAATTCTCCATATCGAGAATAATACCACACGATGTGCTAGGACAGAGGTGATCGTTCTCTATTCCAGGTCTAAATTACGATCTGTGGATGGATGAATGAAATGCATGGATGAAGTCCGTCCCGTAAAAAGATTTTGTGACGTGAGTGAGATATAAGTCAAACTTCTGTACTCTGATGCTCAGGGATCCCTACATTCAGAAGCTGGTGCACCCGTTCTTCCGTTGTAAAGCGGAAAACGAGGTCAACAACAACGAATGTCATATGTTTCGAAGAATATCATAATTTTTTAGACAAATTTCTTGCATGAGTAAGCATAATTACATGGAATTTATCTGATAAAAAATATAATGCATTGCACCTAGGTTTAAGTTATACACTTTAAAAACATAGATAATAAAGTAACTTTCTTTCGTTTTTTTTTTTCATGGGAATAATATTTTTTTAATCCTTCTTTAGGTTTTTTGGAAACATTTTCGGGAATTTACTTACCTCTGAACTGGAAAAAAATAATGTTGCACAACCGATTCTAGTTTTCTCTCACTTAATTTAAAACAATATCTTGTCTAAACCATCTGGTATCTTTTAATTACATTTTCTGATTTTTGGTATAGTTTATATCAAAATGTTAAAAGAACATTAAAATTTTGGCTTTGCTTTCAGGAATTCTAAAGTTGTGCAACCAATTGTTATCATAAATAAATTTAAAAAATGCTTTTTATATTTAATTCACCATTAAAAAGAAAATATAAACTAAAATATTTTTTCTGATATTGAGTTTGCTATCGTCATTCCAACAGGTAGATTTGCTTTAAAATCTAAATATATTCCTAAAACAAGAACATTTAATGAAAAGGACTTTTAGGTGTGTGTGTTTCAAAAGTGCCATGAAGAACAAGTATGTATTGAAAAAAAGTATGCATTATGAGTAAGTATGCATTTAAATACATTTTAACGTTTCATATATAAATGTCTTTCATGCATTTAAATATATTTTAACGTTTCATATATAAATGTCTTTCATTTTGTGATTGAATTTGTTATTAATATGCCAAATATTAAGATTTAGAATTTTTTTACTATTATTTTATAGGTTCTTATTAAAATACCATATACATATTCCAGTAGAGTGAAAATTACAATCAGTAAAAAACATTCTAAATAGTTCGTTATATTGGTGAATTATCATAAAAGTATAGGAAATATTCTAACTATGCTCCTTTCTGAGCTGTTGTTGTTGTTGTTTTTCATTAAACGTCAATGATGAAAAAGTTCGTTCATCCTAAACGTGAAATTTTTCTTACCTGTTTTTTTGTTTCTTTGCTGTAAAGATGGTTTTACAGATATCTAATGAATGTTGGATAAGTAGATTCCGGTTTTAGAGACAAACTTTGCGACAAGAATGAAAAACCAGTAAAACTCGAAATTCTAGCATATCTTCATTAAGACTCGGATTTCAGAGCTTGTTCTAGAACATTCGATTACATACTACGAAAACAACAAAAGAAAGAGGCGCAGTTAGCAGTTTGTTGTATTTAGGTCAAGCAAATAGTTTATCAAAGTATGGTTTGGAAATATTAATGTCCAGCTGGTTCTGTCATAGCCCTCTGTTGCGATTGTTTAACAGCTATTTTTTGGTTTATTTACGATTTAGTTCTGCATGTGATGTTTTGTGTACACTTCGTATTTGTTTCGTTAAATTTTTTACCGTGCTTAAGTAATAGTTAATAGACCGTCCAAGTTTATCACCAAATTTGAAGTCGTCACTAATGAGTTGCTTAACCACCAATTATAGCAAACCCTAATGGTGTAATCTGTTGATCTTTATAACCAAATTTAAATCCGTCGCCAATGAGTTACTAAAACATTGGCGACCATTGGCGAAGACGGTCTAATACGTAAGTACCTTTTTTATGTGCTTTCATGTATAATAAAACATTTTTATCCATTACTAACCCTATTTGACTTTTCACTGTACTACGCTTGATTTGGATTTATTAGAATAATATTTACCTTCCTTTTCATTTGAAAATCTTGAAATTAAATTTAAAATTCCATTATTATAATTATATTTTTCATTTTTATACTTATCACTAACTACTATATGTACTAACATCTTATTTTGTTATGAAATTTGAATTACTTAACCTTTTGTTTTACTTCTTAATAGAGATTAAGTTACGAATTAAAAAAATTATTCCAAATCAGTTTTTTCATTTGTTATCCTACAGTTATTATTTTTATAAAAACGGCTACATTTTTCTTAATCTTTATTTCATTGAAATTTCAAAAACCAATTCACATCGAAATTCAAAATCTGAACTTCTAAAATATATCTGCGGCAAGCTTTAATAGTTCTGCTGTAGTAGTCTGCCTGTAGCACACCCATACAAATACGTTAAATGCTTCTTTTCATAAGTATAGAAGTGTAACTTAAAATTATATTCAGAGGAAAAATATGGATATTTTTGTTTTTTGTTTTTGCTCCATTGGACCTTAACGTTTTACCACAATGGACATTTAGTCTCTAACTACTCAAACTAATTTATAAATATTCTTAAATAATTATTTAAAAACCAGTAAAACCATTTCACCAAGTATTGTTAAAATACAAAAGAGATTTTTAAAGTATTACGGTATAGTTTTTCAACGCCCTATCGTTGCTTAGTAACGGAGTGTTTACGAATTCCTTTTTTTTTTTTTTTTTCAAAATCATCTGCCTTAATTTTTTTAAATAATAGCATTTGAAGCAAAAAAGAAAGAAAATAAAATCGAACTAATTGAAAGAAAAGGAAAAAAATTGCTGTAATTGAAAGAATGAAATGTTTAATTCTAAGGCGATGTAAAAAAAATTTGGAATATTGACGAAATGTACATAATGTCGGTTTATTTCTAATTAGATTATTAATTAATTAAATTTGTCACCTTAAAAGAATGACAATACTCTTTCTTTTATTTTATATCATAATGAAAAATATTTCATTAAATTAGGCCAAGTTATTTATAAAGAAATGGAGAGCATACATAGTATATCCATACATTCAGATATATATACAAAGCCACAACAACTTCTATTAATATTACGATAATTTAATATTTCCTTCATTTCATTTTTTAAAAAGATTTTTAAAGATTTTGTAATTAAAAAAATTATGTTTAAATTACATTAAACTTTTCAATTCGTAAATTATTTGATAATTTTTTATTATACACAGTATACCTTTATTCATTTATAAAGGTATACGAAAATAAGTAATTTATATAAATTAATAAATTGGGCATATATATAATTATCCTTTGTCGAACAATCACTCAATTTTTTATTTACACTTTTATAAACAATCAATTCAATAAAGTAATTAAAACATAAGAAATATATAGAAAATAATTGTTGTAATCTTATATGTATTTCGTAGATAGGCCATTTTTTTATCTGCTCTACAAAAGGAGATAGGCAATTTTTAACTATTTAGTTTTAATTCAGGAGTTAATATTGTTACCATAACAATTCATCCTCTACTTAACAGTTATATTTCATATATTTCGCAATATATTATTATCCAAACACAAGACGCAAATCAATCTCAAAAAGTAAAACTCCTTTAAAGCATTTGAAATATTTTTCTAAAAAAGTTCATTTAGTGAATTTTCATTTTTTAAATTTTGTTATCTTCCAGTGTTATATTCAATAAAATGTTCTCAGAATTTCTAAAATTAAAATTCTTAAAATATTAAATTAATCAACATACCATTTCATTAATTGTCGCAGGTTTTTATAATACAAAATTGTTACAGAAGATGTCATTCGTCTGAAATTTTCATGAGATTAGAGTTTTAAACAGTACTTATCTGTTAACCGGAGGGCAAGCAAAAAATTGCCAAAAAAATTTGAGAAATTTTGTATTATTTGGCAATTTTTTTCTTTAAAATCGCTGTAAGAAATTTGGTGGCATCTGTCATTATTTTGGCGATTTTCTGTTTGCGCCCGGCTAACAGAAAAGTACCTTTTGAACTAATTCTACAAAACTCTGTTATTTAAGTACATCATGAAAAAGTGAAACATTCAGATTAATTTAAAGTGTACAAAAATTTTTTATTAATTAACAGTGCAATTTAAAGGACTTGATTATGAATATTATTTCCTCAAAGATATTTTGTAATTTCAATATTAAAGTGATAATAAAACTTTATTGTGGCAAAGCATAGAGCAATGCGTTCAAACTCCAATTTTCTATTTAGTGTTATCAACTTGTACTACATTAAGATGTTATTTCCTGTAAAAAAAATTATTTCTTAAGCTCACACCTCTACTATTATTTCCTTCTTCTATATTCTTCTCCTAACTATTACGAAACTATTAGTTCTCAAATTTTCCAAAACAACGCGATCTGAATATCATTGCTCTGTACTCCACGGAGAATCCTGAAAATCAATAGATTCCTTTCAACTATAGCTTCTATTTTGGGCATAATGAGTCTCGGGAAAAGTTTAATGAGCTGTTTAAATGGGCAAGAGTTCTCCATCTCTAACTTTTCAAATGTCAACGATCTTTTACTATTGGAAGAGAATCTGATTAAAATCATTGAAAAATAGAGCCATTTTATATGATTTTCTGTTTTAAACGATAATTGTTAGGGAATAATTAAAAGTAATAAATCGTAGATGTAAGAATATTTTTTATTATTAGTAAAAAAAAATGTTTTACTATTTCTTTGGAAACCAAAACCAGGTTCACAAACAAAACAAAACTGTCAGAACAATAAATACTCAGCTAATTAGACAAAGGTGATAAAAAATGCTATCCTTAATCTTTGGTTGACCCTATTTTTGTTTTTTTTTTAATTGGTTAGAATTTCATGGTACTTGTGTCTTAGATCGTCGATCTTTATCGCCAGATTTGAAGGCGTTGCTAATGAGTCGCTAAACCGCCAATAATGGCAAAAAAAAACGCCATTATTTAAAAAATTGCTCAAACCTTAACAGTCGTCCACCATTTTATTGGTTTCGTTGGCGTAGACGGTTTATCGCCAAATTTGAATCCGTCGCCAATGAGTTAATAAGCCATTGACGATCATTGGCGTGGACGGTCTGATACGCAAGTACCAATTTCGTTTGCATTTTTACTTTCTGGTACATGATATTCAAAGGAAATATCGCAACCAACAAAAAATTCGAACCCTGGAATTTGCCGAATTTTCGCGTTTCAAACCTCCTCCCTGTCCGATAAACACATTTTTTGCCTTATGTTTGTTTGTTTACTTGCTTGTGAATGCGATAACTCAAAAACACATTGGGCTGGAAGGCTGAAATTTTGTAAATAGAATTATGACCAAATTAGTATATTTCTATAAACTTATTAAAGAAATCTATTCGCAAGAAATCTGTCTGTCTATCTGTTCAATTACAAGTGAAAGTAACTACAGAACCCAAAGAGTAATTAGCTAAAATTTGGTGCACAGGTTTAACATCTAAAACTGAGACATTTATCAAATTTTCATTCAAAAACATAAAAGTGTTAACCGCATGTCATTCTATGCTTTAACATGCATAGAAATGTTATAATTCATAAATTCAAATCCTAGTCAAATTTGACTTTATTTTGCTACGACAACTGCAGTATCGAATTTTGGTGTCAATCGGCCAGCAAAAAGGTGTTCAAATTGCATATTCTCGTAATGGAACCAGTAAAAATACTAGATTCACGCCAAAATATATATTTCGTTACTGTCATTCACCAATGCCGTGGTAGATTTCTTTTATATTTTTATTTTATCTTTTCGCCAGTCCCCTTTGGCGACCAGTTGAGGAACTTATCTAAGTCGTGGTAAAATTTAAACTTCCTAATTCTTTCTACGTCGCTTTTTTTTCAAGTAATATAAAGTATTATTCTGCTTGCAAAGTATTTTTTCATCATCAATCCAAATGATTGTATATACCAATAGGACAGCCTAGAAAATAGCTTTTGGACAATAAGTTAGTTTCTTCTTAATACCTCAAGTCAACGAGCATTTAGATAATTGCTCTTTGCTCGTATATAAATTATATTTTAATACTTTTGAAAAATACAATAATTTTATTACTAATGTAGGTGCTTTTCCGTTAACCGGGTGCAAGTGAAAAACCGCCAAAAAATTGGCGGAGTTCTACTATGTTTGGCAATTTTTCGCTTTAAAATCACTAACGGAAAATTAGCATAATGTATTAATGAAAGTGTTTTATAAATCCGTGTAACACGAAATATCGAATCCACATAAATATTAGATCCGCATTTACATTCCGAACTAATTATCAATACAAACAAATTATTCTGAATTATAAATTTTCAATTTTTGTTTTCATTTATTCGTAAATGATTTGTATTCTTCCTACTTAAAATTTATCTGCCACTTGCGCGAAGCTATTAATTTTCTAATTCTCCAGAGAAAGCGATTTGAATATTATTGCTCTAAGCTGTGTTGGGATTCGAAAAATCAATAGATCCTTTCTCCCACCCCTAATTTCACTCTTGCTCTTAGTGTATCGTATTTCGGTTAGAATGAATGAAACGTTTGAATAGCTAGAGCTCTCAGATTAATATTTCAAATATGAGTGATAATTTATTATTACATGAGAATTTGAGATAGCAATCGATACGCAAGAATCAACAACCCTTTCTGAATTGGGATTAATTTACAGAATCATATATATTTGACAGCAAATATATATGATTCTGTAAATTAATTGTTGAAATATTACATTAAGTAATATTACATGTAATATTATATAAATATTACATGTAAGTAATTGTTGAAATATTACATTTTTTATGTTAACAGTGTTGTTTTGATCTATATATCTGAATGATAGTTTACTTACTCTTCAATTTACTCTTGGGCTCGTGGTGGCCTGGTAATGAGGTTTCGGCGAGTGACTCGTAGGGTTCGAGACTAGATTCCACCGAAAAACTGACATGTAACGTCTGTTGCCCGTTAAATCTGTCAGGACAAACGTCCTGCCACTCGTGTGATGTGGTGTGGAAAGGAATGTGCCAGTTCAGGTGTCATCCTCGGCATCTGACCACGGTTCAAAATTACGAGGTTCGTCCCGAAATGCCCCTAATGTTGCTTTACAACGGGACGTTAATATAACTAAACTAAACTAAACCACAATTTACTCTAAAATAATTATGCATAAGGTCTTTCCTTGGTTAGAAATTGTGCTATAAAATATTCCTTTAATAAAATATTGTA
Organism: Argiope argentata; assembly: GCA_026289955.1. Classification (NCBI taxonomy): domain Eukaryota; kingdom Metazoa; phylum Arthropoda; class Arachnida; order Araneae; family Araneidae; genus Argiope; species Argiope argentata. Next base: position 1,108,525 of record JAOUZG010035803.1, read on the forward strand.
ATACTTTTACTAAATGTATTTATTTTTTTAAAGAAACATCCAACGCAACTAATTCAGAAATAGTAATAATATAGATTGTTAACCAAATTATACAAGCTAATCATTAAAGAAATGAAAAATAATTTTGGTATACTAATTCAAGTAAGTTTTTAAAAAACTTGTTTCTTACCTTTCAATTTGTTTTACTTTTTGTAGCCCTGTTGGTTCTATCTTCAGCTTTGTAAAACATCTTAGATAAATAAATAATAGGAAGAATAAAACTAATTTCTAATGATCGGCTATATTCAAACTTTCCCTTAAAAAGCATGTCTCGTAATTGAGTTAGAGGTAAACGCATCCCATATTATTTTTCTATTTATCTGTAAAACGAGAACCTGTTTATGATTCCAGCAACTACTCCATAACTAATATAGAATTTAAAAATCTTTTTTTTTCTGTCTCTCGCTTTCTGATATGCTGCAATTTTGAATTTCAGAATGTTCATATCTTTTCGATCTTGAATAATATTTTCTTAACTTTGATGTCTATTTAATATTTTTTCAAGTTTAACACAACACAATAAACGCATCCACTGTAGTGAATTTGAAGAAACTATTATTTGATGTAATAATAACTGTGATAGTAAATTATTAAATATGTTAAAGACCTAAATATAAAAAAGGAAATCTGCTATGAATGTTTCAATGTATCATGTCAAAGCACAATTTCTTGAGCGGCCAAGCACCGCGTGCTCGTGCAAGTTAAATTATATTTTTAATTTAATTTAATCGCTTGATTGAATGAGTCACTTTAGTATTGCAAACGATCCAAAAAAATTGTTTCGCATTTATTGTTTAAAAAAAATATCACATTTCTTATTTATTTCATTTTATATAATTACCTGTTCAAAATGACATTTTTCTAGGTTTTATTTCTGCAGTAATTAACTTATTTTTTTAAATCAGAGATTTTGTAAATGTGATGGCAACACATTATTAAAAGCTGATTTATTTATTTTTAGATGCTCGTGCAGATAATAAAATTTCAATTTTTCGCCAACAGATTGTTTTATTTTCCACCTTAGGTATTTTTTTTATTAACATCATGTTCTGACATGATAATAAAAAAAAGATTAAAATGAAATCTGATATGCATATCTCAATGTATCACGTCAGAATATAATTTCTTGATTGTCATATTTTTATTCCTTTTAATTTTTTCATTGAATGAGTCACTTTAGTATTTCCAATGATCCAAAAAACTTTGTCTCGCATTTATGGTTTGCAAAAAATATCTCATTCCCTATTCATTTCATTTCCTATAATCACGTGCTCAAAGTGACATTTTTCTAGGTTTCATTTGCTGTAGTCATCAGCTCTTTTTTTTAAAAAAATCAGCTTTTATAAAAGTAATTATCAACGCGTTATTAAAAGCGGATTTTTTGAGATGCTCGTGCAGATAATAAAATTTCTATTTTTCGCCTAAAGATTTTTGTTAACACCAGAAAACCGCATTCCCAAAACAATATCATGTTCTGACATGATAATAACAAAAAAATTCAGAAATACTTTTTTATTTGTACTTAAGGAAAATAAGTTATTTTTATCATAAATATGAAGATAAAAAATGGTATTGAACTTTAGGAATATAAAAAAAATTGTCATGCATTAAATGAGAAGGAAATAAACTTTTAAATATTCATTAATAGTAAAGTTTATCATGAAAATGTGAAGTTACTTACATTATTTATATCAAAATCTCAAAATTTCATAAGATTTCTGCCATTTTTGAATTAAATTATTTTCTGTAGTTTAATATGCTAATACAAACCAGGTTTTTAAAAACTATTTTTGTCTTATCCGCCATAGTAAATAATCAAGATGAACTTAAGATTATCTTAATTAGTTTATGTAACTAATATCCAATATAATTCATTTAATCATAATATTTACTTTTCCATTAGCCGGGCACAAGTGAGAAATCGCCAAAGAAATTTGGCGGAATGCTACATTAGTTGGCAATTTTTCACTTGGGCCAGGCTATTGAAAAAATACCTAATAATAATTTTAGTATGATAATTCTATATTAATTTTGTTGAAAATAATGAATTAATTTCAGTTTTAATCGAAAGCTTTGTCTAAGTTAACTGTGATTTACACAAAAACATACAAAAGATCTTTTAAATTAAAAACGAACTTGAATTTAAAAAATTATTATATTCAAAGAACCAAGAAATTAATTTTTCTATTATTATTAGACTGCGTTTAAATTAATTACTAAGTTATCTTAATTTTTCCCACTTTTCAAAAAAAATTGTTTTCATCTCTCTTTCTTTTATAAAATTGTAATTTTCCTCTCTTATTGAAGAAACTTAATTAGAATCGTAATTAATAAATGAATAAAAGGAAATATTTCCCTCAGGGAATGAGACTCATTAGAAGAAATTTTAAGACGAAAATATGAATGTTATTTCTTCGCTTAATTTATTCTTATTATTCTTATTATTTATTCTTATTTCTCAAAAAACTGATTTCTTTTTTTCGCATCAACATTTTTGTCTTTTTTCTTTATTGCATCTGGTATGATTATGGAACCGTTTAATTATACCTACTATGAAAAAAATACATTCATTATCGATTGCAAAAAAAGTTTTACGGAATTTTGAAAAAAGACACAAATAGTATTACTATAACCTAAGATTTCAAATATTTAATTTAAATAGTTCATTGTCTCAGAAAAGGAATATTGTGTTATCTTTAATGATATCATTCTATACACTAATTAAATGGTATGATCAAAAATCACTTTTGCTAAAAAAATACAGTTTAGATTAGACTTTATGGAAGAATTTTCTGACTAAAAATGTTGCAGAAAATACGAAAAATAAAAACTGGTTTTAAAGTGTTAAGTATATACTCCACATAAAATCAATCTTCCAAATAGTATTTATTTTAATATTATTCATTAATAGGCTTAGTATTTATCTATAAGCTTTAAACACGATTTGTCGAGATAAAAATTCAATTGCAAAAATTATTTAATATTAAGCTATTATTGATCAAACTATTAATTTGGTAATATTATTATTATATTATATGATTAATTATTATTGATTGCTTATTAATTATTCGATAAAGATTATTTGATTAAGCATGCCATTGGTTTTCACAGAAACACATATTTCTAGTATAGACTCAAAGGAAAAGGGGTCATTCTAAATATGGGGATAAGAATATAAGGATTTTTTTCTATTCCATTCAAAATGTGCAATAGGCTGTTATTGATAAATTTTCAGCCCAAACAGCTTAAAATATCTCGATATATGTTGAAACCATCCATTTTTTCGATAATGTTTTATTTATCTCTGTCAGTTGCCATCATACACTGTAACTGTAATTCGGTTGTCGATCGAAATAGTTCACCGAATCGTTTTAAGAAATGTTGTCTATATAGGTTAATTTTACAAAGAGAAAGTGGATTTTTAAGGTATTTTAATTTATCTCAAAATTTAATAATTTTGAATTCAAATTTCCAACTGTATTCCTTATTTATTTATTTTTTACTTTAAACCGATTGTCGCCTGTATTTTTCTTTATTCACATTTTAAAAACCTAACTGATTACGTGTTGGGAAGTCATAAGTTGTCATCATGTAAATGACGAAACGAAATCGAGCAGGACGTCCATCTGTTCAAGGTTAACCTGTCAATTATGCTGTTCTTATAAAATAATAAAAACCGCTTGTCCTTGAAGGAATTTTGCATCATATCAACACAATTCCTTCTTCCAAAAAGTCAAAATCATATAGATTTATGAGCGAAATTTTTCAAAAGTCTGAAAAAAAATCGTCTGCATTTGCCCTACTTTTTCTGAAATAGAATGCGTAAGAAAAGTTTTCTGTAAGAATGTTGCAAACAAATATATTTGATTTTGTGTATACCATTCTTTTGTGCATTAATAAAATTATTTAAATTATTTTTATTTAATGTATAAGAAATCCAGAAATCAATTCTATGCTTGTTTTAAACTCATTTTTTTTCTTGACAGTACAATTATTATTCGTGATTAAATATTTATGCAACATTTTTGAAGACAATATAAATTATGTATAAATAACAATAAATGAAATAAATGGGGGAAATTATATTTTAGCCTTATTTTTTTCTCTTTTTTTTCAATTGTTTTCAGATTTTAAAAAAACCAAATCATTTTTTTTTTTTCGTTTCTCAAATAAATACAGTATAAAAAAGTAAAACTTGAAGTCTGCTATGCATATTTCAATGTATCATATCGGAACATAATTTCTTGAACGGCTAATCATTGAAAACGTTTCACTTAATTAAACAATCTAATCTATTTTTAAAAAGATTTTTATTAATGTTTAATGAAAACATCTAAATAAAAAGTGGCAGATTTTTCAAACGTATGGATTAATCAAAAAATTTAAATCATTTTTAAAAGATTTTTATTCAAGTTTGAAGAAAGCTTTCATAAAGTTAAAAAAGCTGAAAAAGTCATCTAAAAAAAATATCGGCAAATCGGAGATTATAAAGGTTTTTATTTCGAAATTGCTGCCATTTACCAATATTTTTTAATCTTCTAAGGCCTATTTTTGAGAAGGTTGAAATTTGAAATTTCAATTTCTTGCCCAATCATTTTTGTTGAGGCCAAAACTCTCATCCTATTGAACCCTCATTGAAGCACCACGCGCTCTTGCAAATTAAATTATATTTTTATTCATTTTAATCATTTCAAATTAATTTAATGATTAGTGAACCCATTTTTAACTATTCAAGATACATAGCGATTGTTATTGCAGATATGCCTTCCAATACTATGATGGCTACATCACGTTATAAAATTCATCAAGCTAACATAATGCATTTATCGAGGTATATCATAGACATACGTAAACCGATAAACAGAGCATTGGCAAACCTACAGTCAACTTTTTGACAGATAGTCAGTTTTGATTATACACATTCATCTATTTCATTGGGATTTGAATTTTCAAAAGAACATGTAGTTAACAAATTTCTTAGAATTTTTTGTCTAGACTGTAATTTTTTAGTATGTATAGAGTGCATATTTTTTAATACATTAACTTATTCCATTTTCAAATTATCATATTCACAGACAAACATAAATAAAAAAAAGTTTTATAAAATTTGAGGGGATTTAAAAATACAGATTCCTGAAAATCTTAATCGATGTCTCAGTAAGAAATTTAAAAGAGTATTCAGGTAATTTTATTCAATACTTTAGTTAACTTTTTTTTTCATCCTAAATACTCAATACTTTTTAGTTGAAAAGTAAAGAAGAAAATTATTCAGTAGAGATAAATTTTTTAGACAAGAAATAATAAGATTTTCCAAAATATTTTATCGGAAAAATGTATTAAAAGTATGTCATCAGGAATACAGTGTTTGAAGTATGAAAAAAAGATATTATCATCAATAAATATGTTGAAATCAAACATAAAAGGGGTAATGTAAAAGCGAGAAGAATATTCTGAAATTCTTTCTAGACTTACTGCAAGAAAAACAGCTACTTTAGTATGGAAAAAGTATACTAGACATCAAAGCAAAATTTGTTGTATCAAGAAGCAGACAGAATGCTTTTTATGTCATTGTTTGTTATACAGCACCATATCCCTTGGTGTATTTCTAGATGCAGTCGAACAGTCTCAATTTTTACGAGACAAAAATGATGTTTTTTCTACTTTATTTTATGAGAACTGAACATGAAATATGAGAGGAAAATGTTTTCAGCAACGATGTTTTATCACCTTCAAAAAAATTGTATTTTTTGAAAGCAAGATTTTCGTTTCCAATTTTAATGATTTTTTTCCTCGCCTATGGAAAAACATGTTCGCCATTGTTTACCTTGTTAGACCAGATGCCGAGACATTTTCAATTTGTGAAGCTTGAGAAAAATTCCAGGAAAATAAATCATGAAATAATGTAGAGGTGTCTCACACAGATTTTTTCAAATAGTACACGTTAAAGATTAACAAAATATTCTTGTGCTTTGAAAGTTTTATTTGAAATTTTTCTTATCTATTACTTTTAATCTTAGCACATAATTTCAGAATCAAAGTTTTCTGTTTTGGAATACAATTCCAACAAAGCTTCTAATTGTATGTGAATCTGATATACATGATTTAATAAGCGACGAGAATATATTCCCTATCATATGTTTGGAATATAGTTTTGGACATTAGAATACTGCCCAGATGTAATCCTTATCATTTGATCATAGCTAACATTTAGTAAATGAATCCTAAAATAGACTTTTGTTAAATTGGTCAGATTCGTTTTTAAATCTGACTAATATTTAATATTTACAATCCTGTATGCATCTAATCGATCAAATAACTAAAAGGTATTTTTTTTGTAACATAAACGAAGATAGATATTCTCATTGCTTTTCTACATCTTTTCTTAATCATTAACCGTCTAAATTCTATGACTGTTCAAAGCTCTTTTTCTTAAGAGAAAAATCTACTTGTTTCTAATGGCACTTTTTTGGAAAACAAGTTTAGCATCTAAAGTGTAAACACCAATTACATTTTCAACCAGATACATCAAAATGTTGATCATCCATTGGTCAATATTTTCATTGGCTTCAAATGCAGCAGCTCAAAACCCCAATGACTATTATCGCTGTTGTTTCTTATGGCACTTGCCAAGGACAAGCTCGCTAACGGCAATCAGCGATTTTAAGCCGAATGAGCGTCTCTTGTTTTGTAGTAGCGTCAATTAGAGCCAAGTTTCACTTTTGTCAATTGTTTCAGCCTGAATGTAATTAAAAATTCTTCTAGCTTTTTCCATTATTATAGATTGGCTTAATGGCATACTGCGGTCAATTTCGTCGCCAATCCATACAGACAGTCGTTTTTCCATTTCCTCTATGATATTATTTCTAGAACGGGTAATTCTAGTTGCAGAGCTTGACGTAGTTCAGTTGCCGATGACAGTATTTTTTCTTTATTCTTCATGATGGTCCTTATTGTTGAAGTAGGCAAATTCAATGAAGAACTAATTAGAGTTTGACGTTCACCAGAATCTAATCTTCTAATGACTTCCATTTTAGTTTTGAGTGAAATGCTTTTTCTGGTTGCTTTCTTTTCTTTTTCATTATCACCCATAGTAAAAAACTAAAGATCAAAATATTTGACACTGTAATATAGTATTAAATATGTAAATTAATACCTACTTACAATAATATCAACAAATGTTTCCAATAATAAAAATATGTCTGTACAATACCGCACCAAACAAGAAATACAAGTACACTCTTTCGGATATGTATTTGAAACCTATCGCTGCATAATATTTCGGGGAATCCCCGTATGTTGCGAGCGATTTCGTGGAATCTCCGGGTTGAAATAAAAGAGCGCTAAACCGAAACAGCGCTAAACGAAACAGCGTTAATCGGGGTCTTACTGTACTTTTTAAGGTTTAAAAAAAGAAATTCACTGAGCTTTTTAAATAAATTTAATTTAATTAATTAACAACTAAATAACAAATCAAGACACATAATCTTGTGTGAGGTAATAAACTGGAGTATCTAAGATTTTCTGTACTGAAAAATTTGTGAGAGTATAGGCCAACCTAAATAATTTTTTAAAAGATTAAATAATTTAATGGTAGTCAAACATCCCATGACCTTGAAAAGAGTTAAATAAAATTTTAATGAAAATACAATGGTAAAAGCATTCTGGACTTTCCATTGGGATACGAGCATTGAATAAAATGTTTATTAGAATAAATTATTCCGGAATAAATGCTGCCATCTTCAAACTTACAAACCATCTAGATAAAGAAAAACTTTTTATGTATTTAATTCAAACGATATTTAAATATAATAGAAAATAAACAAAAGATTGAAATTCAACTTGCAGAATAAAATTAGTTTAAATATAAAAAATAAAAAACATAATTCATATTGAATAAAGATAAGTCTTCGTAATTGCCAATCTGCAAAAGAATATTATTTTGTAACTATATCATGATATATAATCAAAGTTTACTAATCTTTTAGACAATTCTTTTTTCGTTATAATATCATTTCTGTTATATCAACAAACTATATGTAAAAAAATAACCAAATACAATAAAACATGTGATATTTGGAACAATAGTTAGATCTCTTAACCATATATGGCATTTTCTTACAAGACATCATGCTTTTATTACATACAAAAATTCGAAGCATCAATTAAAAATTTTGAAAAATACTACATGCGACATTTTGATATAATAGTGTTGATACGTAATATAATACAAATATTATAGCTCTACACTTCCAAAACATGCATAAAACTTAGAGGAATAAAATTTCATTAAACAGTCTATGAAATTCCTAAAAAATGCAGACTAGTTCGATCAAAATCATCTTTTCTTACCACTTTCCTGGACCAATGACCTTTTAATGCAAAATCATTATACTAAACCGCTTGTAGTTAAGAAGATTAGTTGATAACGAGACATACAGACAGTGCAGATAATATCGTTTGGGTGTGAGTTTGGGGGAAAGGGGTGTCTGCATAATTCCGACCCCTTTAATCCACGATACGGGAGAGTGTTGTATTAACTTCTCTACGAACTCGGAATATGCAACGACCTGGCCAATGCGGCGTGATGGAATACAATGTTAATTATCTAAGTTCGCGAATGCGTTCGGAATTGCAATCTAAGCTCGTACATTGCAGGAGGATATACGCTGAATATTTCATAAGCTAATACGATTTATTATTCCATATTAATAAATCTGGAATAAGCTTTTTCAGATTTGATTGTTTTTATTCAAAAGTTGATGGGCATTTGCATACATTTGTTCATATTATTGGTTTGTAAACAACCAAAGTATTTCTTCTTCTTTAAAAAAAAGTTTGTGCTGTATTACTCTCATATAAATGTCATAAATATAAGAATATTTTCGCTAAATAATTTTGCTTACAATTTGCGATTGTTTGTAAATTGATATAGAATTGCTTTTGAAAGAAGATAATATAATCTATACAATTTGTTAAGGGGACCGAGATAGCTTCGTTGGTAGAGCGTTGGACTCGTACTCCTTAGGTTACGGGTTCGAAGCTCACCGACCAAAAGATTCCCCGAGTGTAATGGCGGCTGGCACTCGTTAAATCTGTTCGTGGTCGTAAAGTCCTCCATCTCGAGAGTAATATCACTCGGGTACTGGGCCAGAGGTGATCGTTCTCTGCTACAGGTCTAAATTACGATCTGAGATGAATGAACGAATATGCGTGAATGAAGTCCGCCACCTAAAAAGGGTTGCGACATGTGAGTAGCTAAGTCGTACTGTTGGCCCTAGATGGCGCTACTTGTAAAACAAAGAGATGCATTTCATAGGCTTAAATCATCTGCTGACCGTATCAGCGGAGGCCTTGTCCAAGGCAAATGCCATTAGTCACAACACATACAATTTCCAGGAAACGTAGATTATATATTTTACATTCTAAGATGGCATTGTTGTTTATGTAAAGTTAAAAGCTCTATTCTATATAATGGATTCTTAAATCAACTTTATTACAAACATGGAATATGAAAAATTATTACCATTGTGATATGGTGGAATGCATTTAACTATAATTATATGAAACCAGGAATTCTACCAGGAACTCTTATTATCTGAATTTGAGAATATACTCGGAATTAAAATTTAGGCTTATATGTTTTTTGTCCTAGCATATGGATGGGCGATCCTTAGTATTTCTCCTTCTTTCAAATATTAAATCTGTGCTGCATCACTTTCATCTAATTGTTGTAAATATGTGAAACATTTTCGCTGAGTATTTTTTTATTTTCAGAATATGAGACCATTTGTATATTATTATTCCATTGGCTGTCAAAGAGGATGTTGTAGTCTAAACAATCTTTATGTAGCATAGAATGTTTATTTTAAATACTGAGGTTTCTTTTGTGCTTATTTGATTTTAAAATCACTATTCGTGATACTATATCATGGGATCTTGCATTAATTTTGCTACAAGTATAGAATATGCAAATTCATGATCATTGAGAGGTGATAGAATGCAGTTCTAACTACCTGAATTGCTGAATGTATTGTGAATTACAATCTAGGCATTTATAATGGAATTATTGTTTGCCCAGGCCTATAGATATTTGGCGAATGTGTATTGTTACAAGTCTGTACAGTTGCTTCCGAGCCCAGTTAGTTGAATCACTGGAAATACCGTTGTGTGATCTACACATGGATGCTGATCGGGTGTCGTTTCAGTAATCTCAAAGTCTGGAGTTAAATTTGGTGACAAAGCTATTGCTGGAAACTTCGAGAAATTGCAAGATTCGTTTAATAGGAACTGAAGAATATACCTTGATGCATCTGACCGGTCCCGAACCTTCTCGTCCAACCACCCGGAAACTATAAAAGACTGTCAATATCAAGCTGCAGTGAATTGTACCGGAAACGGAGTTGGTGTAGAACAGAGGTTCTCAAACTTTTAGACATTTCGACCTCTTTTTTAGACTAAATATTTTGGAGACCCCCCCCCCAAAGTTTTAACTCTGTCTAAAGTTTAGACAGAGATTTTAAAAATTTCACTCTTACTCAAGAGTCCGTAGAGTATTGGCGCCACATCCTTTGACACTTCATCTTTATCCTTACTAGTATCATCTCATCTCGAAACTTTGATTGAACCCTTTACAGATTGCATTCCAGTTAAGGATATGAATGGGGTTGTGTGAAAAGTTTATGGGTTCAGTGAACAAGCCGTAACAAAAGCTGAGCTAAGTGTCCGTCACCATGCTCAACTGATAGAAATCTCAAGTGATCAGTCAGCTAAAGTAACTTTTAACGAAGTTTAAATCGACAAATTTTGGATACATATTAAAAAGGAATACCCAATACTGTCTAACAGCATTAAAAACTTTGATGTCATTTTCTACATATTACAACTGTGAAAAAGGATTCTCTATAATGACAAATTCAAAAACAAAATCAAGAAATTGTTTGGAAAATGGCATTGTTTTGTGTGTTACAAAGCTCATTCTAAACATTAAAAAATAGGTTAATTCCAAACAAGCTCATATATCCCCTTAACTAATAGAACACAAAAACCAACTTGTATCTGTATTAAAAGCTTTATGTGTACTCTTTTTTTAATGGAAACAGCTGCAATAAATTAATTTTCTTTAAACTTTTCTTCCACATCTCGTGACCCCTCTGGTCACATCCCGCCACCCCCCTGGGGGTCGAGACCCACCTTTTGAGAACCCTTGGTTTAGAAGACAAGTAACGAGTCGTCGGCAGATAACGAAGCAACAGTGTAATTGTCCACCATTGTGTGGAGCTTAGGCTTGTGTTGATCCGAGTCCTGTGCTGAGTCCTGCTGTCTGCTGTGGAAACAGCACCAAATCGTGTGGAATTTAGCAGCTGAATATAGCTAAAGTGAGAAGTGCAGAACTTAGCCGTTTGGAGAGACCGTAGAGGGGAGTTCCGAGGATACCTCCTCTTGCTGAATTATGTTTGGCCACTTTTTGTTCTGTGGGCCTGTCCGTTGTAATAGGATCCGTTTCCTTTCTGTCTATCGTAATGTACTGCTGTGTGTTCGTCTCGGTAGTACATATTTGTTATCTTTATGGTTGTGTATTTGTGTCAAATAAACGTTGTTAAATATATTCCCATTTTATGATTAAAATATTCATCGATTATTTTAAGTTATAAAATAAAGGCTAGCTTGGTAACGTTTACAATCTTTTAAAACTGCCAGTTTCTATGAGATAAGATAATACACTCAGTGGCCAATGAATTAGAAACCTTTTAGATTTGCATTTAAATGCGTGCTAGGAATGAAGTAAGCAAATTTTTTATTATGACGTGGGTTACACGAGGTTAGAATGCTAATATAAGCAAGGTGTAAGAGTTATTTTCGCGATGAATGAAGAAAAATGGGGGAAATGGCAGATCTTTCACCATTTGAAAAAGGGCTTATTGTTGGTGCCCTTTAAGCAGGTGCCTAGATTTCGAAGATTTATATCTCACTGGGTTCTCAAAAGCAGCCACATCAAAGGTTTTCAAAAGTTGGAATCATAACCTACAGTCCTTCTCTAGAAGATGTAACTGCCTTTCGAACACAGTTTTCCAAGGGCATGATCTGCATCGTCACCGACGAATTGTATGGCAGAGCAGGGACTCTACTGTAATTCAAATGACACAAATCGTCAACCAAAGTTCTTCCCAACAGATTTCAGCTCTGATCATGCACAGAGAATAGGAATGCATAGCCTAGTGCCTGTGAGAAAACCACTCATTTCTGCCCAACACGTAAAAATTCATTTGCAGTGGTGTCTTAAAAGACACTGAGTATTGGAAACCGGTAATGTGGTCGGTTGAACCACAATACACCTTACTTTGCACTGATGGAAGACGTCGAATTTGGCGAGAACCCCACGAAGCCATGAATCCATCTTGCCTTCTTCTCACTATGTAAGGGTCTGGAGGAAGTATTATGATATGGAACATATTTTTTCTGGCATGGAAGTAGTGTCCTGGTGTTCCCCGAGGGTAAACAAACAGCCCTGCGATACCTAAATATACTGGCAGATCAAAAGCACCCTGCAATGCGGCATTTTTATCCTTTGGGCGACGGATGCTTCATGTACGATATTGCTACCACACATCGTGCCAGAAGTGTTCAAAATTGGTTCGCTGAGCATCAACACCTTCTGAAACGTCTGAGATCCAACGCCTTCCCTGGCTACCGCATTGCTCGGATCTTAACCCCCCATAGAAAATGTGTGGGATGTGATGGAAAGACGCATCCGGCGAGTACTCTCCTCTTCCGTCTAATTTACAAGATCTAAAACGAAGCATAGCCAATGCATGGTATTCTCTGGATGTAAATGCACTCCAGAAGCTTGTAGAATCGATGCTCAAACGAATCAGAGCAGTTATCCGTGCAAAAGGTGGTCCAATAAAATATTGATCTTGGGTTTCTAATTCATTGGCTTGTGAGTGTATAATACCATATTATATCCTGTTATAAAATTTTCTGTCTAGATCATGAATTTGTATTTTACTTGAAAACGCATTACTGCCTTTTAAATGAAATTTCAGTAATTACTAATATCCATCAATGAAAATTAATTTTGTCATCTGAAATTTAACTGAGAACACAATTTTTTAATATACAGAAGTGGCTTTCGTAATTTTAAAATTGCTTTTAGAATATAGGAATAATCTTAAGTATTAATAGAATTAAATTTTCATTTTTATTTATTTTGATTTTAAATCCTCAACCTATTTTGAAAAAATTTCATTACTTATTAGAAGGCATGTATGAGGAAATGAAAAATAGAACAATATGTTTTCATTTTTTTTTTTTGAAAAGTCTGTCTTATGTTAATCTAGAAAGAGTTTAAAATAGTTTTGGCTAGGAAGAAAAAATTGAAAACATGTCCCGATAAATTTGGCTTGCTATGGTTCCAATTTGAACATGCAGGTCAGTACTGGAACACAGAATAATTCCTCCCTAAACGAACAATTCTGCACAACCGTAACGAAGTCATCAAATGGTGCTTTCTTGGTAGTAACGGGTATCTAATACTCTCCGTATGAAAGTCCTGCGAGAATCAGACAGCAATCTAAACCTGGACACGTCAGAAAACGTCACACAAGCCCACTGTTGCAATGTCCACAATCCATGCTCTATACTCCAGTCTAACTGCAAGTGACAGTGAGCTGCAGTAAGTGGAACATATTCGAAAGGCCTACGAGAATATAGATGAAGCTGCATTAAGAGTCCGTGAACAGTTTGTCTTGAAACTGTGATACCAGTGTCTAAAGAGAGCTGACAAGATAGGTCTGATGCTGTGGTCCGTCTGCTTCTTTTGGTAGTAACTGCCAAATACTGATCCTCATTCATCATTGTAACTCGGAGGCTACCTACACAGAAACGTCTACTACATTACTTGGAATCGCTGCCAAAGTCTGGGAAATGCCAAGTTCCTCGGATACTTCCAGCTGGGTACGCCCACATTCCAGAAGACCAATAATTCTACCACGTAAAAAAATCCTCCAAATGTGTTCTTCGTGTCATAACTATGCTGTTATTGCACTGAATGGCTTATAAAGCGCTTGCGAACGATTCTACTTCTTTGCCTGTATTTCTTCTGGATCACTCTCGTACACTCTCTTCGTTATGGCGTACTATCAGTGTCATCTGGTGGCTTTCTGCAATTTGTATATGACTTTTGAAGATTTGTACAGTCATTTTAAGGGGGATATATGTATTTTAGAGTTCGATTTCCGCATGACTCTGAATTATCCTTAATTTATGGACATGAGTGTTAAAAAGGGACCAATGGGAGTTATATCCAAACATTTTTTCACAATAAATGTATTATTCCAAGAAGTTCTTACACAGCCTCTGGGTACAAAAGATAGGAAATATTAATCTTTGGCGTGAATTTAACATTTTTACTAAATCTATCATGTTGTCTTTGACAAACTATTTGGCGATTAATCCATGTCTTTGTACATTTAACAGGATCCAAAAAATGAGTTTGTGTTTTAGATACGTTATTCCATCCTATTGAAACAAAAATTTGACTCATACCAGCACTTGCAGTCACAAAACTCCAAACAAAATTCGATATATTTAAATAATTCCATTTTTATTACCGATTTTGCACGTTTCTAAAAGTACAGACCAACAAAATTAATCAATCCTTTGTTGTATTTGGCTCAAAATTCGTTAGGTGTCTAAACTATAGATGTTAGATCTGTGTACCAAATTTTGTCGATCTAGATCTTTTTATTTTATGGCTATCGTCTTAAATTATATTCGAACAGTTGGACAGACATAACATAACGCCATCCTGTGCCCTCGGTGCCTATAACGCTAAATTATCTAACCAGTTGGATGAGCGCAAGATGGGAGAAAGAGAAGGGGAAAAAAGGGGAACATCTGCACTTTTGAGGAACTTTTTAAGTTATAATCTTGGTTGACTATCACAAGGGGAATTTTAGTTTCAACTATTGTAGGTCTTGAAGAGGTCTTGGTATTTATGAATACGGTTTACTATGGAATGGATTTTGCTGTATAAAAGGATATTCAATGCAACTCTCATGTACCATTCTTCTTCGAGACTTCTTTCTGGCTTTCTCATGTGCCATGAGAGAGTGAGTAAGCATTCTGTGGCATAGTGGATTGGAGATCCTATTTCCCCACAGCTACAGCAAGGAGAGTTGGCTAGATGGTATCTGTGAAGGTATGTCGGGAATGGGCCGTGTCCAGTGAAGAAAAGGACATTTGCTCTGTCCCAGTTGGCAGCGTAGAGAGACACTTTTGGTGTTATGTTATATGTGGAACGACCTGTTTTGCCTTCTTCCCATTCCTTTTTGCCATCTTGTCATCACATCGGTTTGGAGGATGTTTTTCAAATGAGATCTTGGAAGCTTCATTATATTCCGATCTTCATTCGCACTATCCGCTGTCCTGGCTAGTTTTTCCGCCGCTTCATTCTCGTCATAGCCTACATGTGTACAAGTTGGACAGACAGGCTTCCTCAGAACAGATTTGGTTCAAAATTTGATAGAAATCTACATATTGTTATAAAAACCAATATCAAATTTTATCTAGTTATCTCAGAGTATTTTAAGTTATCTTTGTCACAAATAGACAGGCAGAATGTGGTACATTTTCCCAAGAATGAATGAGATATTAAAAAATGGATATTCTTCAAGATCTGGAATTCAAATTTTTTTTTAATATTATTGTACTTTCTCTATACTGCATATACCAGGAAGTAAAAAAAAAGCATTTATTCAGTTATACTAGGATGATCATCTCGTGCTCCCGTTAAAACGAAAAGAGGGAGTGCAGTAGCTTCTGAGGTAATGCACCTCTGAGCACCAGAGGGCAGAAATTCGATTTCTAGCTCATATGAGGATGATACGCACACATTCGCTAGCACAGTCCCTGTTTACAGCAGGACACATCCACACAACTCACAGATCTACACAGAAGAACAACTACGCCCTAACAGGGACTCGAACCCGGGACGACCAGATCATTAGGAAGACGCACTTCTTCTGTGCCTGCACACAGGTCAGTTATGCTATGAAATGAAGGAGAATTAAGCTACAAAATAAGATTATCTACGCTTTCTGAAATCATGGATACAATCCCTAATCAGTTGTATAGAAGAGAAAAGAATTATATTTTAGCAAATGAGATTATGAATTGCAACTAATGTCCAGCTAATTACTCTCATTTCATATATATTTTCAAATATGCCGTTTTATCGAGAGTTGAAAACAAGCAAATTCCAATCACCTTATGACATTAATAAGAGAAAACTATTTTCCATATTAAACATTTCCAAGTAATTTCAAGAAAATACTACCTCCAGTTCAAAGTTGAAACACTCTTCCATCTTAATAAATTATGATTCGTTTCGATTCTGAGGTAATGTGCATTTCAGAAATCAATAATTCCATTTCCGGAAGAATTTCGCACGCTGGAATGTCATCAGTTTGACAGTAATTGAAACTTAATTAACAGAACTGAAATCGGACTCTAACTACGTGGAGGATAGATTCATTAAAGGAAAAGATATTTCCAATTTAAAGATGGGAGTCAATTAAATGGACTTATCACTGCGGCTCACAAAATTAAAAATCATGACTTATCTCATTTCATGAAATTGTTACATTTAAGGTCATAAAGTCATAGAGTCTAATAATTGGGTAGATAAAAAGTTATAGATTGTCATTAATATTTTCTTCAAAAACCTTCAGAATAACTTTAATTATTTTTATCTTAATTTTTTATTTTAAAAATTTTGTCTAAGATATAAAAAAAAATTTTAACTCAAATATGCAAAGAGATAGTATTTTAACTAACAAAAAATTCGAACTGAATATTTTAAAGAATTTCCCCGTTTCAGACCGACTTGAGATCGAAAAACACATTTTAATTTGTTTTTAAAATAATTATAACCCCTATTCTAACTAGAAAGATGAACATTGGTACATTATTTTTATATCAAATTAGCAGATTTCTATCAGACATTTCAAAAACAATTCTATACAGATACAAATTCAGATAAAAGTTCCCAAAATTCTACATTTTGGAAAATTGAAACGGTCTTTTTCATTATTTAAAATAAAGCTCAAGGGCAAAGACATAAAGAAGAAAATATGATGGATTAGTTAATTTATAAGAAAGTTTCGGGTCAATTTTTACATATTAGGAAAAATACAGATTTAATTATGCAAGTTTAATCGGAAGTTAACTTTACCAACCATTAAATCGAGACCATTACCAGACATTAAAACCAGCTTTCAAATGAGCGAATATCATCAGTTTCATTATCGAATACTATTGCAGAGCTTAAATCCAAATGGCTGTAGAAAGCAAAAAAGAATTCCATCTTTACAATCAAAAATTAATTAAATAAGAGCCAATAAAATTAATTATAATTAGATCTTATTCTGAGGTAATCTTGACAAAAAAAAGTTTAAAAGTCAACGTAAAAATTTTTGATCTATTGAAATTTAAAGAAAAATGCAAACAAATTTATATTTAAAAAATGTATGGTATCTAATGCAATAAGAAAATCTAAAAATTGATTCTTATTATAATAAGCATCTTAAAGTTTGTTATTTATTTTTTTAAAAGTAGATTGCTGGACAATTAGTTTTATAAAAAAAAATAAGAAAATCTGAAAATTCCAAAAAAGATTTTTTAATTTTTGCAGAACTTAATTATACCAATTGAGTATTTAATAAATCTCTTCAAAAAAGACAAATGCATCTCTCTCAAAATTGGTCATAATCGTTTTTAAAAAAAGCAGGAAGAGTGGTCTCCCCAAAACTTTCTCGCATATTCTCTAATAAACTTGTAATGCCAGTGAAAGTCTGACATGAAATTAACGTACAATAGTTACAAAATACAAACTTTTGACTTAAATTTACCACTTCTCTGAATCTATCGTATCATCCTTGGCGAGTTATTTGGCGATTAATCCCTGATCTACAATTAATAATTTTCAAAATTCGGATTTGGGATTTAGAAGCGTTTTTATAATTTATTGAAACAAAGATTTGATACAAAATCGAACTTATAGTCTCGAAATCCCATACCAAATCTGCATTGTTTAAATCATTTCGTTGTTGAATTATTATGTTTATATATTTTTGAAAGTACAGACAATTAAGCATTATTTGAAAATAGCTCGAAATTTGACTGTTATCTACAATGTTACATACAGGTACAGGTAATTACAAATGTTAAATCTGTATACCAAATCTATATACTTATAATGTTTAACTCTTCGTTTTGTCGTTATCATGCTAATTTATATTCGAACACCTGGACAGAGCTTTCGGTGAACAAATTTTAATCAAGGTTCGATAAATATCTGCAAATTTAAGGCAAAGACTGCATACCAAATTTCATTTATCTAGATCCAATTGTATTTATGTTATCTCTATCACAGGCAAACAAACATTTTCCAAAAATGTGTTTAAAGTTATAGAGGTCCATAACGTGAAGATTCATCAAAATCTCAGTCCCTGGAATTCGTCATAAGTTTTTATTACTATTACTATACTTTATATTTCTACTTATTATACTTATTATTATAATAAATAGAATATTATTATAATAAATTTATACTTATATAATAAGTTTATGCTTAATATTTACTTTTCCCTGAGTAGTTTGTTCGATAATGCTTTATAAGAAATAAAAAAACTCTACAAATCCAAAAAAAAAGATTGAAAACTTTTGGCCGAATTTAAGTATAAGAATTGATTTATTATGAAACTCTATCAAAGAAACAAATGCATCTGTCTCAAAAACGGTAATAATCTTTTTAAATAAATATTTATGAAAAAAAG
>JAOUZG010035803.1:1146705-1164258 GCA_026289955.1 Argiope argentata
ATATATATATATATATATATATATATATATATATATATATATAGTTACAAATAAAATAACTTTCACACAAGAGCGATACGAAGATGCAGATTTTATTTTCTATGAAAACACGAATTAAACATTCGCCATTCAAGCTACAAGATTCAAAGCGAATTAACTCTAATTAATACTCTAGTTTCAAATAACAGCGAATCTATAGATGTCACCTTACAGAAGAAAAGATACTCTCTCAAGCTCAGTCACCAAATGTAGCTTCTCCTCCGAACTCCACTAACTCCCCACATTTAATGCGCCTCAGTGGGAGGTTATTTCTAAATCCCACTGAAGAGGGTGGGGCAAACCTAAAAAAGGCGTGTTCGTTCCAGGAAAGCCTGGAAATTTCTCCACCATTCCATAAGAACGAATATTTATTTCATAGCTTCTACAACACATTTTAGCGTGTAATAAAAAACGTTAGAGAACTCATTATGTTGTCAACACATATATACACTGCTCAAAACAAGTAGGGGAGCAAGCAAAAAAATCAAGAAAACCGTGCGAGACAGCCACGTATTGGCATACAATGGGTAGTACAGGCGTATCCATGCGCAATACAGAGAAAAAAATAAAACAATGTGTAACTAAGCTTTAATTCTTTGAAAATATGGAAAAAACATGAAAAGATGATTTAGGGCAACAATTTGGTTACATGTAAACGATAAAAAAAAGGGCTCTGAATAGACATGATGTATGAGTTTTAATAGGGCGTGTGGTCTCCTTGAACAGCTAAGACTGCTGCACACCTGTTTGTCACAGCAGCCCATCTTCTTTGGACCGCACGGTGGCGTGGGGTCAACGGAATGCAGACCATTGGCCTATGTGCATAGAGCCCTCCCCCATGAAGCATATTACGCACTGTTTGGCTGGACACCCGCCGTCCTGTTGCCAAGAACAATTGTCTTTGCAGCTGAGTAGCATTCTCTGTTCTGTTTCGACGGGCTGTTAGCCGTATATACCGGTCATCAGTTGCTGTAGTGGCGTGTGGCCGACCTTGCCCTGGTCGACGTCTAGCATTTCCTGTTTCTTGAAATGGATTCCACAGCTTTGCAACAACACTTCTGGCGACTCCAACAGCGTCCGCGACACTCCGTTGTGTTTGGTCTGATTCCAGTCGGCCTATGACACGCCATGTCATGGATTCTGCTAAATCACGTTGTTCAGACATTCTCATAAGTTTGTCTCAAAAACAGAAAGACTGCGCAATCAAATTCCACAGTTACGGCAATAAAACAGACGTTTCTGCAACATCCCGATTTCTGGCCTTATCTTCTTTTTCTGGTTTTTGACGACATGAACTTTGATTTGCATATAAAGTTTTCTTCTTCCGTTTCCTGGCAGGCTGTAATTTATGGATGATTCATTTTATGTTATTTATTGGTAGACATTTTTGCGTAATTCTGTTAAAACCATGTGCTCCCCTAATTGTTTTGAGCAGTGTATATCGCCATATTGATCAAATATGGTGATCTTCTATTGTAAATTCCCTTAGAATTGTTTTTTTTGACGTGCGATCCCGTTACAAATAATTTTATACAGTTAAACTATATACAAATATTTACAAAATTTATATCTAATTTACACAAAATAACAATATATTGTGTCGTCAAATCTTTCACTAGCTTGCATTCTTTACAGTTATTATTATTTTTTAAAAATTTCCTTCTTTGAGCATAAACTTCAATTTATTTAATTACATTAATTTCAGTTTTCCTAATTATATATCTTGGCTGGTATTATTTCTATGAATAGCATAAAGTAAAAATCAGTATACACAAAAGGCAATGGCTGATACTATCAAGCTCGAATAAGAAAAATCAGAAGACTAGGATCTAAAATACGATCGCGTTATTATGTTTTGTAGCAGAAAAATGAATTTCAGTCATTTCATTAGTTCAATCATTTCGTATGTTGAAATAAATTGTTTTAAATACATTACTTGAAATTAAAATCAATTGTTAAATAACGGTTTTTGTTAGCTGAAATAAACGAATTATTATTATGGGGGAAAGAATTTAATTAGATATATTTAATGAATTCATTTATTTTAAAAATGGAACAATTCATTATAAATTTACAATTTTTTAAATAGTTAAATTCATTAAAGTGAAATTTCTTTTCTCAAAAGATTGTTTTATGTACCTCCCCCCTTTCCCCCCATCAAGGATCCAAAAAAGAAGATCGGATCAATTTAAACATTTAAAATGATCCTTTAAAACTTACATAGAATACATAATCTTTTGTTCGTTCAGTTCTTACAGCACAGAGCATAGTTACAAACTCATTAAAAAATTTTAAGCAAACTTAAAAGAAATGAAAACTTTGTTCCTTTTCTCTATTATCTCATTTTATTTTATGTAATACCTCATTTCTTTTCAAAATTTCAAACTTCTTTTCATACTTTTAACTACTTTCAATTATAGGTTAGCTTGACAAAAGAAAGGTTTTGAAATATTTAAGAAAGTCGTTCTTGAATAATTACTTTTTAACAGATTTCATTTTTTATCCTTTTTCTTTTAAAATTGAGAAACGAGAATAATTTTTCGAAAATAAATACTTTTACAAGATTTGAAAGAAATTTTTTAGTGATTTCAGCTAAATAAATATTATGCTTAACAAAATATATATGTTTAAGAAAATTTTGAAACATGGGTAGATATTTTTAATGCTTTTATTTTGAAAATTTTCATATCAAAACCTTAATTTTTATTGCGCAAACGATAATAAAGTTTCTATTAAATATTTTTTTTTTCAAAATAAATAAAACAACAGAGTTTTCAGTTTTTATGTTTTAAACAGAGCAGAAATATGATGATATGATAATATTTTACATTGATCAGGCTTTTTTTGTGTAACTTATTTGTCATTATTATTATGATTTATTAGTCGTAGCATCTTATCATATTTCCTCATCTAGCGGATATTTACGAGTGTCATAGAAGATAGAACGCTTTCTATCAATCCAGAATAGATTAGCTCTCGACAGAACTTTTATATATTATTTGTACGAAAGTGAAAAAAAATAACTGAAAGACAATTAGATGTTCAAATGGACATTTGAGCACAGAACTCCAGTGAATCTATAACTTTTGTGGACAATTAATATTTGAACTGAAGTACTGGAAATTTTTTTATGTTATTTTTTTGTCAATAACTCATTAATGGTTCTTAACAAACATTTGGAACTTTGTCATGCTGGTGTATAAGCAGTCATGTGAATATGGAAAAACATTGCCATGGATCTTAAAAAGCAGAAAATGTTTAAGAATAGCGCAAGGTAAAAATATTATATGTAAAACTTTCACTGATAGACCTTTCTCAATACTTCCCTATTAATAAAAGACTGATTTATTCACTCCCTTTCTGACAAAGTTGTCTCATAACATTGAATCATAATATTCAATTTTATGAACAAATGTTATCCAATGTGCAATTTTTCCTACAGTACTTTTAGAGCTCGCCATTTTCTTTCTCTCATAAGATTTACTTTAAAAAGAGGTTGTTCAACAAACTCTTCAGGTAATGGAATAAATTTTATCAAAACATGATACGAATTAAACCAGCGAGAGTGATCTCCGCAAAATTTTTTGCATTCTCTCTAATAAACATGCCATGGCAAAGAATGCCTGACATGGCCTTGGAGAACAATAGATACAAAATATTAACTTTTGAC
Organism: Argiope argentata; assembly: GCA_026289955.1. Taxonomy (NCBI): domain Eukaryota; kingdom Metazoa; phylum Arthropoda; class Arachnida; order Araneae; family Araneidae; genus Argiope; species Argiope argentata. The sequence continues at coordinate 1,150,415 of JAOUZG010035803.1, forward strand.
TAGTTTTTAGCATTTTTATTGAATCTGTCGTGTCATTTTTGACGAATTACTTGGCGATAAATAAATGACATGCTGTAAATAGTATCCAAAAATCAGATTTATGTTTCAGATTAGCTTTTCCCAGTCAACTGAAAGAAAAATTTGAGGTTAAATTGCACTTGTAGTCACAAAATCATGCCCAAAATTTGATATATTTAAATCATTGCATCATTGCGTTTACGTGTTTCTAAAAGTATAGACGAACAGATGGTTAATACCTTGTTAAATTTGGTTAAAATTTTATAACCGTCTGCGCAATGGATGTTAATTCTGTGCATCGAATTCTATCTGCCTAGAACTCTTCGTTTTGTATTTATCTGAACAAATTATATTCGAATAGCTGAATTAACCTATGTTAATTTTGTTTAAAATTTAAAAGAAGTCTACAAATCTGGTATAAAGACCGTATACCAAATTTCATCTTTCACATTATCAAAAAAAAAAGATAAATTCAAAGAAGGTGATATTGTTTTGATTTGGTAATACAAACTCAAAAAGAATCAGCTTGCCTCTTTCTATGCTGATGAAGCTTAGCTGAAAAAGAGATAGCAGTATCTACTGAAAGTGGCTTATAAACTAATATATTGTTACAAGCCTGTGAAACTGCTTCCTTGCACGGCTAGTTCTATCACCGGAAAGACCAAGTTACAATCATCTATATTGGATGCTGATCTTGTGCCGAACTAGTAATTCCAGAGCTTGGCGAAAAACTTGGCGAGTAATTGGCGACTTTAGAGGCAAAGTTTCTAGCATAATCTACTTTGTGGACTTTGCCAGCTCTAGAGCAGCATCCAATATAGATGATTGTAACTTATCTTTCCGGTGATAGAACTAGTCATAAAAGAAAGCAGAATTACAGATTTATATTAATATTCATTAAAAATATATATTAGAAGTTATTATTCATTAATTATTAGTTATATATTCATTAAAAAATCAGAAAGGAACAAGAAAAAAACAAGAAAGCTTCGGTTACAGTATTTACAGCAGGAATCCAAAGTTGGGAGTGTAGCAGCCAAAGATTCTTTCAGAGAGGATCTTCGAGTGACATGATTGGACTTTATCCTCGAATCTAGGGCAAATACTACTATCCAAGATTATTTAAACATTCTTTTGGACTAAAATCGATATATTTGTCTACTTTCAAATTCTTATGAATATATACGTTTTGTACATAATTAATATTTTAATTATTTTGCTAAGTGTCGTTAATGTCTTTTTCTTTATAAATAACCACTACTTGCTTTTACTTGGGAAGTTTATATTAAAATTTATATATTATGAGTCAGGGACTTGTAAATAGAAACAAGCAATTTCATCGTCATCAATAAATATTATGGGTGTTACGATGACCTCCTCTTCTCTTAGAAAGCAGTATCTTTCTTTGACTTTCATTTTAATTTTTAAATTTCCAGCTTTTATCGACGCTCCTAGCCTAAGGATATTGAGTAAAATAGATTTTTTGATTATTTTATATTTCTTGTTATTATTTTTCGCATTTAAAGTGCATTAGTTTTGCCTTTATTTGTTTTTATTATGAATATGTAAATTCTGTTTTACAAATTCCTAATAATATTCAAAAATAAGAATAACTTTCATTATTATGTATGTAAGTTTTGAAAGTTAGATATTTTATTTATTCTTTTTAATAAAAGTTTATACCTCTTAAAAGCTAAAAACAAATTGAATGCTCAACAATTTAACCCTAGGCAATAAAGATAAAATTTAATAGCATCAAGTTTTGTATTGGAATTTTTGAAAAAAGAAAAGGATGAAATTAAAGAAACCAAATTATTATGTAATTATTCGAATTATAAATATATCTTTTTACAGAAAATAATTTAAATATTGTTTTTAGACAAATTATTATAATCGAACAAGATTTTTTTTTTTCCTTCCAAAGTCCTTAAGTAAAGAGATATAGGACAGCAATTTCTTTGAATTCTCAAATTAGCTTCATTTGAAACTTTTATGATAAAAGTATATTTTAGTTGATTTTTAACCTGAAGTATTGTACTCAATTAGTAATTTAAAGAAAAACATTTTCAAATTTCAAAACGTTCAAAATTACGAAGTGTAAAATTTTGGTTAATATTTTCAAGTTATTCTTTTTATTCTATTAAATATCCCAGTTTTCTCAGGTTTCCTTTTTTCATTTTTAACTACTTTGATTACAATAGGTTTAAACAAAAAAAGTATTTTAATATCCAGCTAATCGATTCGTTCAAAATTTTTATAAACAAATTTAAACTTTCTCATTCTTTCTAACTGATGCAGAAAGAGTAATATTCTGGCAGCAAAAATTTTTACAAGAGGGTTAAACAAATTTATTAAAAATTTTCTACCGATATATTTATACTATCACGAAAAGTTCGTGCTCGAAAAACTTTTAAAATAAGAAACCACAGTCATTAATATTTTTACTTTATAATATTTATTGGTAAACTTTAAAACTCAAACTAGCATAGTTTTTTTTAAAAATTCTAAATTTTCTAGGGAAAAAAATCAGTTTTAACAATGTCTACTTAATTAACTATACATGGCAGTAAATTTCATAATAGTAAAGTTTATACATGATTACACTCACGGGAAAACTATACAAGGTCCAAAGAAAAAAAGAGGATTGTTATGCTATATAATAGGTACAGGTATATTTGATAATTAGGAATACGTTCACACCATTCGACACATTTCAACCTTCCATCAATTTTTGATATCACGTTTGCACAAATTTTAACTGATAATAGTCAAATGCTGTATAGTTTCCAATAAATTTATTCATCTGTCGTAAATTAAGATTCGATGCCAAAAGTTTGTTGTTCATTTTTTTATTTCATTTGTTCTAATCGGAATTCTTTTTTTAAAGAGTGGATGGCGATATTTTTGGTGCTCCGGTATTTAAAACTCGCAACTTTTAAAAAATGTAGAAATACATAATCGCGTATCGATATCAGAAATAAAGTACGATAATTTTCTAAGATTAAAAATAGAATAGTACAAATTATTTCTATCAAAAGAATAGAAATTACTAATAAATTGAGGTCTAAAATTTATTTTTGTCCGGAAAAATGAAAACTCTCAAATTATCCAAACATTATTTTACTCTTAAAAGGGCCCAAATAGTTGTGTTAAAAATATTTTCTTTTCATAAACATAGCTTAATGGCTAATATGACTTTATAGCTAATATGGCTTTGCTTAAATGTAAAATGTTAAAATCATTTTTCAGTGTTAGGCTTAAGATCCTAAAAAATTATATCCGAATATTAACATGAAGTGAACAATCAACAACAAAAATTTCGTAGTTTTATATCGCTTCAATTTGCAAGTAAAAGAAATTTTCTACAAATTGAAAAGAGAAATATCACCTTGGGCTTATCTAAACAGTAATTAAAATTAATAAAAATAAACAAATATGATTATTATCAATAATTTAATTCACAGTAACAACCAGGATCAATTAAAGTTAATTTAAAAGCCCCCTTTAAACGTCATAATCCATCTTTCTACTATATAGAATCCTTATTGAGATCCTGGACCCCTTTATTTTAATGGAGAACAACGATAGCTATAACAATAGCATTGGTGTCTCAGAATAGCAAAATAGTATCCATTGCAGAAAAAGCACTTATAGTTTCACCTAATAACAAAGTTCTGAGTTAGCCTTCTTTGTATTTCAGAAACTGTGCAACATTCTGAAGAAAAAATATATATATAATATAAAATTATTAAAAGGAAATTTCAAAGTTATAAGATATTATCTATTTAGTACGAAAAATACTTTTGGCTAATTGATATACAGATGAAAAACACGGGAAAAGAAGGTTTTGTGTTGTGACTTATGGCATTTTACAAGTCTGCTGACTGTCATCTGTTAGCGATATAAGCCGAGTAAACGTCTCTTGTTTTTTCAGTAGCACCAACTAGGGCCAAGAGTATGACTTTTCTATTCCATGCGTTCCATTCGCTTGCAGATTAACCTTTTTAAAAGGTGTGGGGGGGGGAGTATTAACACACCTAACAGATAGAACACAGAAGAAAAGCAACAATGTTTTGTGTTTTATTGTCGTTATATACAAATTTTGTGGTATACTGTAAAGGTCTTGCAATTCCTTAACTCCAGAAGATCGTTATCCTTTGCAAAAGTCTAAAAGTACTTACAAAAAATGACAAATAAGTATAATAAAATATAAATACTCTTTATTTCTGCATTTCATAAAGCAACGATTTTTCAATTCTCGACCAAACATTAATACACATATTATGTTTTCTAATTTCAGAATCAATGTGTATATGGTGCTTGACTTTACTAAATCGATTCACTCTTCAGCTTTACCAATCATTTTCTTTTTCGTTATTATTTTAAATATAAGGTTACATTCTAATTTTGCTTACAAGTAGAGCTTTAAGTTGTTTTTCCGCGGGGGCATTATATTTTTACTAAATCTAAACATCAACTTTACATCAACAGTGGTCTTCATGCTAAATTCAAGAAGAAGCGTTAACTCAGGACTTTAGTGGCTTTGATATATTTTCTGATTTGTTTACTACTTATTAAAATCATTTTTGTGACTTGTACGCAACTTATGCCGATTAAATGTGCCGTAATTATATATTGTTACAGATAATCAACCGGTTTTGTTTATTATATTGTGAGTGTACGGTGTGAAGCCACAATCAGTAGGCATTAGTAGGAAACAACAACGACGTTTATTGACACAAAGACGACAAATATGTGCTGCCGAGACGACCACAGGACCGCACACAGTAGCCTGCACGCAGTAATCGGTTACAGCACTCAAAGCTGCCAAACAGAATCTAGGAGGAGAGAATATCCCCGGAGTCTCTCCAAACGGCTGAAGTTATCACTGTCTCCTCTCTTTAGCTATCGACTCAGTACCATATGACTGCCTACTCCACACTCTATACGTCGCTGCTTCCACAGTAGACAACAGGACTTGGCACACAGCAGTTCAGCACTCTCCTGAACTACACACAAAGCTGGAACTCCACCGTTGCTTCATTATCCTCTCGAAGACTCGTTATTTGTCTTCTACTCCAACTCCGGTTTCGGCTCAATTTAATTCATACACACCGAAGCTTGAGTCTGCCAGTCTTTTATAGCTCCTGGGAAGTGGTCCGAGAACCTTCTAGGCCAATCAAGGTGTATCTCAGTTTCTATTGGACAGATCGTGAAAATTCTTGAAGTTTTCAGTATCATCCATTTTCTCACCAAAGTCGCCAAACAACGACATCACTAACGTGGCACCAGCTCAGAACGGAACAAGGCTGATTATAAAACAGTCTTTCTTACAATGACTCTATTCATACTGGAAAGCAAAAGTACAGGTTTGTATTTATATACTGCCCTCGTGATTTCTGCTGTCTTATTTTCTCTATGGTATTAGGAATAGATTAGGTGTTAACACAGGGCCGGGATGGCCTGGTTGGTAGAGCGTTGGACTCGCACTCCTTAGGTTACGAGTTCGAAACTCACTTTTCAAAAGATTCCCCCTAGTGTATGGCGATTGGCGCTCGTTAAATCTGTTCGTGTTCACAAAATCCTCCATATCGAGAATAATACCACTGGGGGTACTGGGTCAGAGGTGATCGTTCTCTGTTCCAGGTCTAAATTACGATCTGAGATGAGTGAATGAATATGCATGAATAAAGTCCGCACCCTAAAAAGGATTGTGATGAGTGTGTAGCTAAGTCGCACTCTTGGCCCTAGATGGTGCTACTTGTAAAAACAAGAGACGTATTTGTCCGGCTTAAAATCTGCTGATGGATCAGTGGAAGCTTGTCCACGGCAAGTGCCATTAGTCACAACAACAACAGGTGTTATCGCAATCAGCTGTTAATCAGTTATTAGATGAACAAATGGTTTTATCAGCTTAAGCACATTTAAAGCACTCATGTGATGAAAATTACTGCTTCTATTAAAAACTAGAATTTAATTCAAATTCATCTTCTCAACGAACAGTTATTATTATTTCTCTCCTTTTACCTTAGAACATTCAGAATGAAAATTAATTTCAACTTATAATTTTTCTTCATTTGAAACTTTAATGGAAAATCTTCCCTTTTGTTCATTCAACTTTTGAAGCGCCTCATTAAATTTATAAGAAAAATAATCACGAAAAGAACCTTAGAAAAAATAACTAGTGAAAACATCTTTTGATTCTCCAATATTTTAATTTTATTTTAATGAACATTTCTATTATTTTTAGAACTTTTTTAGCTATTCTAATTATGAACTTTCTTTTCAAAATCATAGAATCCTAATAATATAAAAAAATAATTCTAAAGTAAGTTCGAAGAAAATTTAAAAATACCACATTCCTTCGAAATGAGAAAGCAAAATTTATTATTTCAAGCCAAATATTACAAGATGCAATAACAAAGAGAGTTCTTTATATTAAAAAAATATCTAAAATCTGCTCACAAATACAAACAGAGAAGATTTAATGAAGATTTCATATCAATGAATCAAAATATCTTTATTAATAAAAGACTGTAAGTATTTATATAGGTAGCTACTTTGGGTGTATCAGCTAGTTTAAAATAAAGCATATACATAAGTAATGCAAACAAAAGAAAATTGCCGGTATTTTCAATTTCCAAAAGTAATAGATACCATCAAATCTCAGCCCAGAATTATTCAGAGTAGTCCTAAATAAAAACTCGTTTTATAAAAGAAGTTTTAAATCACGGCGTATTATTTACATAATTTATCTTATTCTTTAACATCGATGGATAATATCTTCGTCAAAAGTAAACGTAAAAAAATCGTAAGTGAAAACAAATTCTTGCTGCTTAGCATTTCACCAATATTTATTAGTTCTTGAAACACAACATAATCTTTAAACCATATTAAGAGACAAATTTCTTATCAAATACAGCAACACAAATGCAGTAAAAAAATATAATACGAAATTAAACTCCTGAATATTTAACATGGCTGTTTTTAATTAATTAGAAATCTGTTCATGACTTAAATCCGAACTATTATGAATATAAAAAAAAAATAACGAACTATTTAATAATTCAACAAGAAAGGAAAATGCAAACGATTTCAAAAATAGATTTAAATATCGTTTTTTCTTTCTCACAAAGTGAAATGACTAAATAATTTGAATTTAAACCAATCGTCTTTAAAATGTATTATATATATTTTTAGAAAAATAGAATAAGAAATTGATTGAGTTTATCTTTGAAATATAAAAGAATTTATTTGCTGACAAATAGAATAAGCAATTTCCTTAGAATTGTAAAACTATAATTTCCTAAAAAAGTTGTCAAATAAAAAAATAATAGTTCTTTCTCTTGCGATGAAAAAAAAATCTTCAGATGATAGGAATTTAAATACAATGCATAAAAGAAAAAAAAACTTAACGACATGATAGGATAAAACTGGAAATAAAAAATGGCACCACTTCTTCAATTGCAGTTTCAACTTTTCAACAGTCTAAGAAAAAAGTCCTATTCGGTTCGTTTGTATTGATTTGTAATCATCGTATCAAATACAATAAGTTCTTGAATGGATTCCAAAACTCGAGACGGTAATAAAAAAGTTAAAGCTGATAAAAAGTTGTTGACTCTACTTAAAGTTTGGTAAATAATACAAAAATTGTGCTGTACAAAATGTAGATAGGAGAATGGAATATGAAACTGTAATTTGATCTATAATTACTGTTCAATTATTATAACCTGGTGCTCATGGCGTATTATTTACATAATTTATCTTATTCTTTAAGGTTTCAAAATATATATAAAAAAAACGAAATCTACTATTCATATTTCAATGTATCATGTCATGACATCATTTCCTGAACGGCCAAGCACCACGTGCTCGTGTAAGTTAAATTATATTTTTATTTATTTTCATTGTTTTATTGAATTAGTAATTTTAATATTGCAAACGATAGTAAAAAAACTTGGTCTTGCATTTATTGTTTTAAAAAAACATATCGCATTTCCTATTTATTTAGTTTCATATAATCAAGTGCTCAAAATGGTATTTTCTAGGTTTCATTTGCTGTAGCTATTAACTTATTTTTAAAAAAATCAAGGCTTTTGTAAGTGCAATGGCAACACGTTATTAAAAGCTGGTAAGGTTTTTTTTAGATGGTCGTGCAGATAATAAAATTTCAATTTTTCGCTCACGAGTTTTTGTAGATTCTAAAAACGTCAACGGAAAAACTAAATTACGCTCTGACATGATAATAGACATATTTAGATATTCGTATTGATTTGTAATCACCAAATTAAGAAACAATGAGTTTTTGAATAAGTTTTAGAATTCAAGAATATGATTTTAAAAATAGTTGTTGACTATTCATTATTAGGTTTCGCAAATAACAAAAAAAAATTATGTAATAAAGAATATCGACTCTAAAATACAGTATGAAATATTGGAATCTGAAAAGTAATTGTATTCAATTATTATAAGGTAAAATATTATTTTCATTGAGCACTTTTTACTTGATTTGGAGGATTCTTTAATGCTTAAAATATAATAAATACGTTTAGTTGTTTGTATAGAGTTGTGATCATTGAATCAAGATGGAATAAATTCTCGAATGCATTCTAAAACCCAATATTGTGATAAAAGAAGTCACTAATTCTTCATAAAGTTTAGTAGATAATGAAAAAATAATTTAATTCAAAATATTGATAGCAGAATATAGTATTATGTATTGTATAATAATTACCTTTCAATTATTACAACCTATAGCATTTTTTCGGAAGTAATTTTTACATGATTTACATTATTTTATACATGATTAATATTTCGAACTGTAATTGGTGGTTGGTATTATTTGGATTTTATTTTTGTTGTTGTTTTTAGAAAAAAAAATCGTGCATTGGTTCTAGCTTCAAAAACATGAATATTTCTTCTATGAATAGTTCTTCTAAAGAATACTTATGATAGATTCTTTAGATTTGATCATAATGGAACACATTCATCATGTATGAAAATCAAATTCAGAAAATGCTTAATATAAATAAATATTAGCTTTAAAATAAAAGATTTTTTTTTCAATTCAATTACTACTAAATATTGTGGGCCAGCTTTCTTTTTTTTCTATTTTTTTTTTCTATACTAGCATTGAACTTTTCTATCTTTTTCTGTTGAACTATATATACCTTGTTCAATTTTCAATCGTTAATAAAATAATTTGTATTCATCCAATCAAGTTCAAGTAAAATTATTTCAACTTTTAGTGGATGACATTTGATATTAATACAACTCTTTCAATCATTATTAATTTTTTTATTTATTAATTAAAAACTAACTTTCCGGCCAAAAATCTTCATCTCCCCGACGCCAAATAAGTGATGAGCCATTTTTTTTCCACACTAATTGGGTTAGGCTTAACATATTTTCGGCCGATTATTTTAAATGATTCTGTTTATTTTCATAACACTTGATGCATTTAAAATTAAATATTTCTAATTAATCAATTTTTCCGATTCGTTTTGAAATATTCCCGAATTAAAATAATACAGAATAAAGAAAATTAAATATTTCTAATATGTATTGAGTTATCCCCAACTGATGTAGAAAATCAAGCATTTTGCGTTGCCACAATTGGCTTTGAATCCTCAATTGGCGATGAAAAATTTAATACTAGTATAATTTTTTGATCAATTATTCATAGTAACCTCAATAGTCTGGCAATTGTTAGACCTCAATAGTCTGGTTGGTAGGGCGTTGGATTTGCATCCGTGGGGCTGCGAGTTCAAACACTTTATATAGAAAGGAGAATGAAAATTCGCTTTTTATTTTGCCACTTAATCAATTGTATCAATTGTAATTATTAATATAAAATGACTAAAATAGTTTTTTTTTTCTTTGTTAACCTAAGTAGGAATTGATTTTAAAAAATTGTTTTTTATATTACTTGTTTATTTATTTCAAACCCCGAATATTTCATCTAATTAGACATTAAAGAATATAAAACAAATTAAGAGTGCTGTGCAACTTCGAACGTCACTAGTTACTAAATCGATCAAGATCTGTTTATAAGCAGAGAATATTTTCTTACTCTTACTAATTCGTATAAACATACGAATAATAAGGCTAACACAGAGATTTAGTGCCGTTTCCCGGTGACGCTGACGCAGCTGCCTTAATGGCGAGTTAACTACTCTCGTTTCTGAAGTTCTTGTATTGAGCAAAAACCCAATAGTCGGATAATGTTTCTTGGTACTTAATACAATCGATAGAGTTCCTTCTCGTGTTAAGAAGCAGAATAACTATAGTTCTTGATTAGCAATATCTCCTTCGATTGATAATATCATTTATACTAAATGCCTAAGACCAAATTTGAGGAATAAATAACGCAAAGCTACTTTAATAGGGCATATATTATCAGGAAATATTACTTATTTACCTATTTTAACTTCATTTTTTTCAATTACTACTATTAGCTGCCACTCTCCCTATATATATATATTCAAATTTTCCTTTGTTAATAAAATACTTTTTATTCATCCACTCAGGTTCAAGTAAATTTTTTAAAACGTGTAATGGATGGTATTTGATGTTAATACGGTTTTTTCAATTAATTCATTATTTTTATTAATTAATTAACACTAATTTTCCCGGCAAAAAATTTTATTTCCCCATCGCCAAATCGATGAAAAATTCAATTTGTTTTTTCCCCACGCAAATGAGGTTAGGCTTAACATGTTTTCGACCGAATATTTCAAATGATTCTGTTTATTTTCTTAAAGTTTGATGCACTTCAAATTGAACATTGTTAATTAATCAATTTTTCGGATTTAATTAATCATTTTAAAGTACTTTCGAATTAAAATAATACAGAATAAAAAAATATGAAAAATTCTAATCTGTATTGCGTTACCCCAACTGGCGTAAAAAATTCACGCATTTTGCGTTGCGTCAGATGATAGTGAATCCTCAATTGGCGTTGAAAATGCAATGCTAATATACTTTTTTGATAAGTGTAATTATCAGACCGGGATAGCATGGCAGTAGGGCGTTGGATTCCCATCCCTTGTGGTGCGAATTCAAACTCGCAGGCCGATGACTGTGTGTGTGTGTGTGTGTGTGTGTGTGTGTGTGTGTGTGTGTGTGTGTGTGTGTGTGTGTGGTCTATCGTGATCACAAAATCCTCCATGTTAAGAGTGATATCCCTGAGGGTTCTGGGTCAGAGGTGATCGTTCTCTATTCCAGATTTAAATTACGATTTGCGGATGAATGAATGAAATGCATTAATGACTTCCGCTCAGTAAAAAGGGTTTATGAGCTAGAAAGCAGATTTTTGTCTTCGGACATTCAAGATTCCATACCCTCAGAAACTTTTGGATTACCAAGAGCTTCCTTTGTATATAATTGTTTTATACCTTTTTTCTTTTTAATAGCATTTTCTTAGTTAACGTTGTTTACATTTTCATGTTCCTCTTATATCTGTTCAAATGTTTATACCTTTTTCTTTTTAATAGCATTTTCTTAGCTAACGTTGTTTACATTTTTATGTTCCTCTAATTACAGTTAAAATGTTTATACCTTTTCTTTTTAATTAGCATTTTCTTAGTTAACGTTGCTTACATTTTTATGTTTCTCTAATAACTGTTGAAATGTTTGATAATTACTATACTTGGAGACAAGGTGACATTTTTTTTGAGAATCTAAATTCGTATCTTTTTCCGAACTGGTTCTTTGAATTGTTTTATGAAAATTAAGCTGATTAATCTACACTTCCATGCTCGGTGGGGGTTGCTTTGCGGCAGCTCATCGTTATATCCGAATGGCCTCGGCCGGGACGGAGTATACCTATGCCATACCCTTAGAAACTATCCCCCCCGGGGGGAGGCACCTCGTAATTGGGGATGAGGGTCTTCCGGTATGGTAGTTGGATATCGCCAACCCGGTTGGTACACTAATAGGGGGAATAGACTCCCCCATCGATGACAGGACGTACTTCCTTTGGGGAGGGTTGTACCTGGGCCGGTGACGGCCATTAGGACTCAACCACAGTTCCCGAACTTTGCTGTTGCGGCGGCCCGGTCATTCAGTTTCGATGGTTAATCCGTGTGCCTTCGTGGCGGGTCGGAGAGTCTGTTCTATGACTACCCTCAGAAGCTATTGCACCCCTCCTTCCGCTGTAAAGCGGAAAACGATACAACAACAACAGCAACAATTGTAATTATTTAATAAAAAGTAACAAAAAATAAAAATGTTCTTTGTTTACCGTAGTAGAAATAGACTTTTTAAAAAATTATATTGTTTGTTTAATTTTTAGTGAACCATGTATTATCTTTTCTACTGATTGCCATACGAAATGTAGAGAAAGTATAAAAATCGTCAAAGAAGTCATATTCGAAATTTTGACGAATTTCTAAGTTTTAGACCCCCCCCCCGAGTTCAAAAAACACATTGCTGGAAAATATCTGCCTATGATCAAGATCATTCCAAAACGTTGTAAATAATACGAATGTAATTTGGAATACAATTTTTACACCAAATCTATCGTTTCAACAAGACTTTAAGCTAAATCCGGCTATTATCCACTATTCGGTAATAAGTTAATATGATAGCTACAAAAGGAAAGGAGATAGATAGCTAAGATTCAGTACAGAGATTTAACATCCATATTGTTGGCGCCAGCCAAATTTGGAGCCAAACTAATAAGAGATTGACTACATGTAGAAGTGAGCTTTCAGACGCGTGTAAATGCGATAATTGAAAAATGCAAAGACATAAATAAATCAAATGAGTAATGGGATTTTGTGATTGCAAGTACAGTTTAGTTCTAAATCTTCCCTTCAATCGATTGAGAAAAACACAAATTCCACTTTCGGATATTATTAACTTTAGACCAAGGAGTAATCGCCAAAACAATCGCGAAGGATCACACGTAAAGTGCAACAAAAATGCTAAATTGACACCAAAAGAAAATATTTTTTAACTACCGTATGTCGATACCATGCAAGGTTTTCTTAGAAAACACCTTTCTGGGAAAGTATGAGAAAACGTTTGGGGGGGAGGGTATTTTTTTTTATCACATCTGAACATAGTTTTGCTTTAGTTTGTTTGTTTTTTTAAGCCACAAAATGCATAGGCCGAAAATTGGCGGTTTAACGGTTTGGATGTGTCAATTTTTCACTTTTAGAGTTATAAAGGTGGTCATATTTGGCGACTTATCACCCAAAAAAAAAACTACACATTGGCGCGGATGTCATCCACGTACTCGATTTCCCTGTCTGTCTTTTCCTGTTCGTATACCATAGAGAATTGTTAGAAGATTCAAACTCTAAATTTTGATCAATCTTTGCATTTTAGACTTCCCGTAATTTCGGAATTATGTCCGTCTACCTATGAACGTCATAACACAAAGAAGATTTTGAGATATAAGAAAGAAATTCGACATGCACACGATTTGTAGATTTCTATCAAATATTAAACGAATCCATTCGTAAAAAGTCTGTCTGTCCGACTGTACAAGTGAACAAAATTTACAAAACGTAACGAGCTAGATAGATAAAATTTAGTACAGATTTGGCATATAAAATGAAATTTAATATCAAATTTTAATCCAAATCCGTCATACGTTAACCATGTTTAGGTCTGCTCATTCATCTGCCTGTAAATGAAGGGGGAGAAGTGATGCTACTACTTTGATTAATGAAATTTGGCATGCGATGTTGTTATTAAAATCTTAGTCCTGTTTCAAATTTTAATATTTAATCAAATCAAAAATTATCGATATGCTAATTGGATAACTCGGAAAATATCCAAATTTATATATATATATATATATATATATATATATA
>JAOUZG010035803.1:1164358-1194257 GCA_026289955.1 Argiope argentata
TATATATATATATATATATATGCATTATTATTATTATGGATAGCATAGTCGTGGCCGAAATCATGGCAGAAGACAGGTTGATTTTTTAAGTTCATTTTATTACTTCACGGGAAGCAGGCATTATATATAAGCTGACGGACAGGGTTCGTCCGCTCATAGAGCGGCAGAAAAGCAGTAGCGTAAAGAAGGGAGCGAAATCATCATCTCTGGTTTTAAATACCGCAAGAGTTTAAGAGGGAAAATATTTTTCATGGTGCTTATAATACAATGGGGTTTCGATAGGGATTTGAATAAGACACGACTAAATAGGCAAGGGAAACACAGGGATCTTTTAAAAGGAATGTGCTTGGCTGGACAATTTTCATCTCTCACATGGAGCATGAGAATTATTGAACTTTTAGCCGTTTCAGCAATCTTACACGGCTTCTGTTGAACCACTTGTTAGCTAGAACCAGTGGAATGGATCAAGAAATAAGAGAACATTTAGAATGTTGTTTCTATGGCCAAATTAAATAGAAAGTTAAGAAATTAATTTGAATTTATATTGAGAGTTTAAAATATCAAAATATCATATATATATATATATATATATATATATATATATATATATATATAAAGACCAAAACTCTCATATGCGAAATTTTAAGCACCCGTGACTTGAACAGCCATGTCTAAAATCTGCAATATTGTTACGAATCACCAGGCTGCTTGTAGTGGGTGTATGACTTGAAGAATATCATCAGGCCTCAATCGAATACAACAACGACGTTTATTGAACACGAAAACTCTAACATAAAGACGACGAACACATAGCAGCACTACAACAGATAGTAGCAGACAAGAAATCGTACACAGCACACAAAGTGACCAGACAGAATCCAGCAAGAGAGGGAATCCTAAAGGTTTCGTTTTACGATCTCTCCAAACGGCTGAAGTTCTCACAGCCTCCTCACTTTAGCTGCCGACTCGCTACCACACGACAGGCTAGTCCACACACGACACAATTCTACTACCACAGTAGACAACACGACTCGGCACACAGCAGTTCAAGATTTGCTTGAGCTCCACACATCGCTGGCACTCCACTATCCTCCCGAAGATTCGTTACTTCTTTTCAACTCCACTTCCAGTTCAATCCCCCCTGTAGCTTGAGACTACTGGCCTTTCATATAGTTTTCAGGAGGCGGGCCGAGAACCTTCTGGTTCAAGCAAGGCGCCTCTCAATTTCTACAGGTAGGATCATTAAAATTCTCCAAGTTTCCAGCGATATCCATTTTACCGCCAGGTTCTGAATCAACTCATAAGTGTCTGTTCTCCCATATTATTAAGACATGTTATTTTCTTATAAAGCGGGCAGAGCGCAGGAAATTTATTTTGTGGGACTTCTTACATCCAACAACATAATCGGAATTTATTTCTTTACCATCCATCCAATTTGCATTAAGTGTAAATTTTGAGTGGTACATTGTTTAAAAATAATTAACAAACCTACTCTGAATCAGCTCACAGTTTCTCAAACGATAAGTAAATCATTCCATAAACTCATGTGTAATTGAATAAATACCACCCCGATGCATCCATAGATTAAATTATGCTATCCCCGCCTGAGAAATGTATTCCAATCTTTCACTCACTTACAGAAGTCCCGTGGATGTTTATTAACTGCAATTCAGGAATATAATAGAAAAAGAACAACAGTTGAGCAAAAAGAAACTGGACTGGAATCTATGCAAAAGAAAAATTTTAAAAAAAGACGCGAATGTTTACACTACATAATTGCAAATGGTATTGTTTTTGAAGTGCTGACTACGGTATTTTATTCTTGCAGTCATTAGAAATCGGTTTTATTTATATAGGAAAAAAAGATAACTAAGAAACTTAATATTTCAAGTATTTTTCTTGTTTTTTTGAAAATTTTCAAATGCTCATGCCATTTTTTGCTTTTTTTAAATTGAACTTTAAATTTCCTGTGTTTTCCTGGTTTTCAGAAGCTCAACACCAGGAGTGAAATGGTGCTTCAATGAAATATTTTTAAGCAGAACAGGACATGTGCTTAGAAGTTTAGGAAACATGTTACAAAGCGAGTTTAATGTGGTGTCCATTATTTTCTGAAAACAAATGACATTGCATTTCTGCATTCTTAACTTTAGCTCTTAACATATCAGGAGGAACGTTATGCATATGTCTGCGTATTGCAATTTTCAGTTCCACCAAACTATTCAAATTATCTCCATAAATAGTGCTTTTGAGATAACATGCTTCGTAATATGTTTTAGAAACGTTTAAACACATTTTAAATTTGTGTATTGATGCCATATTTTGCTCAACAATATTTTATACAATGTTTTTTTTTAAAGAAAAGAAACCTATGACCTTTAAAATATTTGATAACATTTGATCATTTCAAAGCAGAACTTTAATTACAACCACAATGTATATTTACAAATGTTTGTTTTTTAAATTCAAAACAAAAATTTTACAGAAATAAAAATGGTTAAAATTAAATAACAAATTAGTACTGCTAAAAACTTTCAAAAATTTATTAAATCGTTATAATTTTTCTCCTTTTTAATTTAGAAGTAAAGAAAAATCATCCAAGTTTGTTGAGAAAAATATTAACATTTTAGTAAATTATAAATAAAACATTTTAAATATAAAAAAAGAATATGTAAGCAATTTAGAAGGTTAGCGGATAGCGCTAGGCCCGAACCCCCAACCTTATGGTTAGTAACAGAGTATCATACCGATCAAGCAAAAGGGGCCCTTCAGCTCGAAGGATATTAATTGGTTTATATAGAAATCACCACAGAGTATCCCCCCAGTGAGTTACCGAACGATACTTATGTGAAGTGTTGGTGGAGATGTTAACAACTTGTCGTATTTAATGCGCGTCTAGGTCTTAGAGTCGCCGATAGAGGGCGCCACAACAGTTGAAAGAAACTATGTGTGAAGGTTGCGTTTATCCAAGGCCGGTCGCAGGGTTACCATTTTCGGTGTAGCGGATTGCGCTACGCCCGAACTCCGAATCTGATGGTTAGTAGCCGAGTATCATGCCGATCAAGCAAAAGGGACCCTTCAGCTCGAGGGATATTAATTGGCTTATATAGAAATCACCACAGCATCATAAAATTAAATATCTTATGCTTTTGTATTAGATTTTAAAATGATGGACACTAAAAATTATATTCAGATTTATTTAAAAACAAACACAAAAAAAATTAAGACCTTTGATTATAACAAAATTACATTATATATATATTAAAACTTATAAATTATTGCTGCCTACATTCATCTTTTTTATTCTTGTGAACCAGAGGCCTATACTTTTCTCTGTAGTTTGTAAGTTTATTTTCACTATTTTCTTGCCCATTTATGGAATATTCTTCGGCAAGTTTATTCGATTCTTTTAAAGTGAGGTTGTGGCTTGTTGATGAGCTTTCATCAGATTTCTTTTCGACCTTTGAGGATTTTGCATCTTCTGATTCATTGTTTTCCAATTTATTTGTTTTCTTCGATTCCTGAAGAGCTGTTTCAGTGTTTTCAGACTTTGGAGGCTTGTACCAAGGTAAATATTCAATCTTTGGTTCTCGTTTCACAGGAGCTGAAATTCAAAAACATTTTTTTTATTATTTAACAACTATGCTATAATCCATAATATATAAAATACCCATTTTAATCAGGGTTCAATAATTTTTAGATTTTTATAGAGAAATATACACTGAAGTGACAAAAGTCATGGGATGACTGTTAATATCGTGTCGGTCCTCCTTTTGCCCGGCGAAGTGCAACAACTCGACATGTCACGGAGTCCACAAGTCTTTGGAAGTCCTCTGCAGTAATATTGAGCCATGCTGTCTGTATAGACGTCTCAATTGTGAAAGTGTGGATGGTGCAGGTGTTTGGGCACGAATGAACCTGTCGATGATGTCGATGGGATTCATATCGGGCGATCTAGGTGGCCAGATCATGCGCTGGAATTGTCCGGAATGTTCTTCAAACCAATCGCGAACAGTTCTGGCGCGGTGACATGGCGCATTGTCATCCGTAAGAATCCCATCGTTGTCTGGGTGCGTGAAATCCATGAATGGCTGCAAGTGATCTGCAAGCAGCTGAACATTACCATTTCCAGTCAATGATCGGTTCAGTTGCACCAGAGGACCAAGACCATGCCATGCAAAAACAGCCCACACCATTATGCAGCCACCACCAGCTTGAACAGTGCCTTGCTGACAGTTTGGGTCCATGGCTTCGTGGGGTCTGCGCCACACTCGAACTCTACCATCAGCTCTTAACAACTGAAATCGTGACTCATCTGACCACGCTACGGTTTTCCACTGGTCTAGGGACCAGTCGATATGTTCACGAGCCCAGGAGAGTCACTGCAGGCGATGTCGTGCTGTCAGTAAAGGCACTCGAGTCGGTCTTCTGCTGTCATAGCCCAAGGAAGACAAACTTCGCCGCACAGTAATATCGGACACGTCCCTCGTACGTCCCACATTGATTCCTGCAGTTATTTGACGAAGTGTTGCGTGTCTATTAACATTGACCATTCTACACAGACGTCGGCGGTCTCGGTCGTTAAGTGCAGGTGGTCGCCCACT
Source organism: Argiope argentata (assembly GCA_026289955.1). Taxonomy (NCBI): domain Eukaryota; kingdom Metazoa; phylum Arthropoda; class Arachnida; order Araneae; family Araneidae; genus Argiope; species Argiope argentata. The sequence continues at coordinate 1,168,960 of JAOUZG010035803.1, forward strand.
GCGCTGTCCATGATGGGATGGGATGCCTGAAATTTCATACTATCGGCACACTCTTGATACTGTGGATCTCGGAATGTTGAATTCACTAACGATATTCGCAATGGAATGACCCCTGCGTCTAGCTCCAACTAACATTCCACGTTCAAAGTCTGTTAATTCTCGTCGTGCCGCCATAAATCCATAAAAATCTGTTCACATGAATAACTTGTTCACAAATGAAAGCTCTGGAGATCGAACTGCGCATTTATACTTTTTCGCTGCGATACTACTGCCATCTGTATATTTGCATATTGCTATCCCATGACTTTTGTCACTTCAGTGTATATTTCCTGTTTCGAAAATACTTTAAATGCCTTATAGATTTTTGTTTTAAGAGTCAATAATTATTATATTTAAAATCCTTGTATAATCCTTGGTGATTGAAATTCAAGGTAAGAACCCACAATGCTAGTGTTTGCAGACAAGTAACATAACCACAATACAAAAGTAATACTTGTTAACCAATGTGTATAGTCTCATCCCCCTTTATGCAAATCATCATGATATTGTGTTTTTGATCATGTGACCGGAATTCGTCGGGTAGGCGGTGACTTCCGGTATATTGGATATATAAAGACTATGTTCGGATTGTGATTGATCGCTGTTTTAGTTGAACGCTCTATATTGCATTTATGTTGAATGTTTTAAAAATAAAAGTGTTTCTCTTTCCGAAGGAATAATTATTCTTGTAACTAAAACACACTGTGCAACTCTGCTGCGACGTTGTTGTGGCAAACAAACGGTTATGGGCTTAGAGCTAGCATCTTAACGAAATATACGCCTTCCGAAATTGTTGACTAGTGCCGAGATGGAGGGGCTGAAGATTTTGCAAGTTGTGTTTTTGACTCTTCTGCTTAGTTTTTGAGATTTTTTGAGTATTTTTGATCACCGTATTTTTTTTGAAATGGCGGTTATGAACTATCAAATAAAGCCACTGGACGCATCGAATTACTCAACGTGGTCGATCGATGTTCGTTTTCTTCTACATGAGAAAAACTGCTTTGATATTGTGGCTGGTGAGGAAACTGCTCCCGAAAATAAAGAGGAAAATCGGCGAGAGTTAAGAGACTTTAATGCAAGACAACGGTTAGCATTATCAATTTTGTATCTGAATATCAGCACTGAGTATCGGAGCATCATTGAAAGTGTAACAGATCCTGCAGAAGCTTGGAGATTGTCGAGAAACAACTTCCGACCAGACAACAGATCTTATCATATGCAGCTATTTAGTGAATTTTTCCAGTGCAGAATCCTGCCTAATGAGAGGTTAAATATTTTTTCATCACGAATTAAGCGTATATCTGACCAATTGGAGGCGATAGGAAAGCCTATGGATGAAACGTACCAATGTTATCAATTGTTGAGAAGCCTGCCTTCAAAATTTGATTCGGTTGTTCAGAATATCCTCAGATGGTCAGATAAGACTTTTAAATATAAAGATGTTTTGTTCGAGTTGGTTGCTGAAGAGAGCAGAATCGATTTCCGAGATGGTCTGAGTCAACAGAGAAATCAACACGAAATATTTAGTGTACAAAAATCAAGGATAAAGTGCCACTATTGTGGTAAGTTTGGTCACTTTAAGAGGGATTGCTACTATGGAAAAGCTGCTGCGTCGTCTGGTGCATCTAATCCACGATTCAGGGAATACAGGGCTTCAAATCCAACTTTACGCCGCCATTCTTCTGTACCATCATCGGATAGGTCTTCTGTGTCAAGTCATGAGTCCCATCATACTTCCTTTCGAAGTGGTAGACCGGCTAGAAACTGTTCATTTAAGAATCGGAAGGACCTTAGTAAGAGTAATGGACAGAGGTACAACAATTCTATAAATTTTATCGAACACAGAGATAAAAGTAAGAGTAAATTGTCCTTCTTCCTCGCTGAGGCGAATTTAAGCTGTAATATACGTAAAGACGCCTGGATAGTTGATACAGCTGCTAGTAATCATTTCACTAACAATAAAGACTTGTTTATTAATTATGTAGATGTGGTAAATGAAAATATGATATTAGCTGTAAATGGTGTTGAATTTCCCCTAGAAGGAAAGGGTGATGTAAAAATTTGGTTTAATGGTCATGAATGTGTACTTAGAAGTGTATTCTTTTCTAGCAAATTAAGGAAAAATTTGATGTCCGGCCCCATGCTTGACCAGAACGGGTTTAAATTTATCGGTGAAAATGGGCAAATTAAGGTTTATAGAGGAAATGAACTAATTTTCAAGGCTAATCTTGAGCAGGGATTGTATTATGCGTATGCAGATATAAAACCGAAATATGCATCTAATATTGAGAAGACCGTTAAAATTGACGGGAGGTCAAATGATTTGATGACTTGGCATGAAAGATTTGCTCACGCAAATGTTGATTATATCCTAAAAACCAGCCGTTTAGGTGCCGTGAGAGGTTTGCCAAAATTGAAAAGGCCATTTAATTTTGAGTGCGAACCCTGTAAGTTGAATAAACAAAAAAGGGTTTCTTTTCAGTCCATAGACTGTACAAGATCTAAAGCGCCTTTAAGTTTGTTGCATTGCGATATTTGGGGACCAGCTAATGTAATTGGTAAGAATGGAGAAAAGTATTACTTGTCAATACTTGATGATTATTCCCGTAGAATGTTTATTTTTCCTATTTATCATAAATCGGATACTTATGATACTTTAACCAAATTTATTATAAGGGCTGAAAGGCAGCTAGGCTTAAGGGTTAAAGCTGTTCGCTCAGATAATGGTGGAGAATTCATTTCTAGTATTTTAACGGATTTATTTGTCGAGAAAGGTATAAAACATGAAAAAAACTAACATTTATACGCCACAGCAAAATGGTGCTTCGGAACGCCTTAATAGAACTGTAATTGACGGAGCTAGGACAGTACTATCAGAAAGTGGATTGGATAAAAGTTTTTGGCCTGAAGCTGTGTTATATTTTGCATATGTTTGGAACAGGTTGTGTCACTCTGGTCAAACTCTTACACCGATTGAACTTTATACAGGCATTAAGCCCTCAGTTAGACACTTAAAACCTTTTGGATCTACTTTATATGTGGGAACACCTAGACCTTTAAGAGGGAAACTGGACCCGAAAGCTAAAAAGGGCATATTGGTTGGTTTTGCTCTAGGAACTAGAGGTTACAGGGTTTGGATACCTGAGGATTCAAGGATTATTGAAACTTCTAATGTCTATTTCCAGAAACCTCAGCAGAGTGATAGTGGAGCTGTGCTGGCGTCCCCAGGTTTGAAATTTTCAGATTCCGAAGTGGTTAAGAACGAAGTAGATAAAAATGAAATAGTTAATAATATCCCAGTCTTCTTACCACAAGACTCGGATTCAGAAACTGAGGATGAAAGGCTAAGTAAAACCGATAGTTCCGTAGTTCCAGTAAAAACTACTTGGAGACGTGTAGTAGTTCCCCGTGCTAATGGTTCTAGAAATGACATATATTACTATGAAGTAGGAAAGTCTGAAAGGTTAAGGTCCTGCAATGACGTTAAGAAATATTGCAAGGAGAGGAATTTAGAGTTTGATGAGAGTATTTTCAATTTTAAGGTGAGGGATACTTTTGAAGGTATAGTTAACCCACAACCCAGTGTGTCGGGTATAATGCATGACTAGACATTTTGATCCCTAGAACTTTTAAACAGATGGAAAAATCCCCTCAACAGGAATCGTGGAGAAGGGCAATGGATGAAGAGTCCAATAATCTTAAATTAAGAAGTGTATGGAAATTAACAGAATTACCCTCTAATAAGCAACCATTAGGCTGTAGGTGGGTCTATAATTTGAAACGGGATGAAAACGGAAATATTATCCGGTATAAAGCTAGGTTAGTAGCTCAAGGGTTTTCACAGGTTAAAGGTGAAAATTACTATGAAACTTTTTCTCCCGTTGTTAATTTTTCTGTGATAAGGTTATTCTTTTCGTTGTTGGTAGTGCAGCTGAAGTGGAAACATATTCAGTGTGATGTCACTGGAGCCTATCTCTATGCACCATTAAATGAGGAGGTGTATATGAAGCAACCCCAGGGCTATGTAGAAAAGGGAAAAGAGAGTCTAGTATGTAAATTAGAACGAGCATTATACAAACTTCATCAGAGCGGTAGAGCTTGGTATTTTGAATTAAATAATGTTCTGAATGAAATTGGTTTACAAAAATTAAACTGGTGTAATTGCACTTATTTTTATGGAAATTCTATTGTTCTCCTTGTATACGTGGATGATATTGTTGTTTTTGGAAAAAATGAAAGGGATATCGAGGATGTTTTGAATAAATTGAAGGGTAAGTTTGATTTGAAGATTATGGGTAAGACCAAAAAGTTGTTGGGAGTTGAATTCGAGGAGAGTGATGACTGCATTCTAATCCATCAGAGACCATATATTGAAGAGATCTGCAAGAAATACGAGCATTTAAAAATCCCAATTTCCTCATTACCCATTTCCAAAGGAATTCAGTATAGTAAACGCCAATGTTCCCAGTCTAGCGATGAGAAAATAGAGATGAAGGAAAATCCCGTATCGAAATGTTCTTGGTTGCTTGTCGTTTCTGGCAGGTCGAACGAGGCCCGACATATCTTATGCAGTTAACATTTTTTCAGTTTCAAAATGACCCAGGTCTTGAACATTGGTATGGTTTGTTGAGACTGTTGGGATATGTTAACAAAACCAAGCATTATAAGTTAAGGTTAGATTGTAAGTGTGTTGATATTAAGGTTAGATTGTAAGGTTAGATTGTAAGTGTTTTTTTCTGATGCTGACTTTGCATCAAATAGAGACGATAGAGTTTCAATGGGTGGGCAGTTTATTTGTTTAGGAAACGCCCCCATTACATGGTGAACATTTAAAGAGAAATCAGTAAGTTTATCAACCATGGAGGCCGAGTTTATCAGCATGGTGGAATGTATAAAGGAAATAACTTGGTTACATAATATAATAAATGACTGTGTAGGTAGGAACATTGTTAAACTTACAAATAAACCAGTCTTATTGGCTGATAATCAAGCAGCTATAGATTTCCTCAAATCACCAATTGAAAATTACCGCACGAAGCATATAGAAGTGAGATATCATTACGTTAGAGATTTATATTATAAGGGTATGTTTGAGGTGAAATATGTTAAAAGCAAAGCAAATTTGGCAGATATATTTACGAAACCTTTAACACAAAATGAATTGAAGAGTTTTGTTGAAAATGTTTTTCAGTATTAACCTGTGGAATTTTTCAAAATGTTTTTGAATTTTTGAGTTGTTTGATTTTTCTTGTATTTTTGAATTCCTGTTTGAATTTCAATTTAACCTTGTATGTGACTATTGACATTGTTTTTGTGCCATCATCCGAAAAATGAATTTCTTTAAATCTTCTTGAATGATCATTAATGTATATAGTTAAATCATTGTCGCATCTTTATTGGCATTGAAAGTATTTAGAGTGAATGAATGTGTGAAGTCATGGCCATGCAAAAGAGGAAGAATGAATGATAAGATGTAATATATCGGCTAAATGGGTGAAATTATTCATGTCATGTGTAAATACTGCATAATTTAATACTCATATTTTTTTTGGTACAGAATATGTATATAGTTCTTGGAAATTAATGGTATTTTGGTGACTTGGATCACAAATTTCATCGATATCTATTTTTTTAAAAATGCAACCTTTTTGGATGCAGGCATGGAAAAGTGGATTATTAAATGATGGTACAATAAATTATTGAAATGTTCAAATATTCATGTGTTGTTCGGACTTTTTTGCATGTAGTTTTGGAATATTTTTTTGTATCAATGGTCATCATGCCAATTGATTATTTTATAAACTAGTAATAAGAATTTGTGCATTTTTTTTATGTATATACCTGTTGTATCTATTTATGTACTGTTGAAATAACTTAGTTTGAAATCTGATGTAGAAAGTATTTTGAAATCAGCATACGTTAATTTAAATACTAATATGTAAAAAGTATATATCGGTAGATTAAAATGTTATATTATTAAATTGAAAAATGTTTCAAATTTAATTAATACATTACTACAATTTATTCTGAAATTGTGAGCTTTGACCAGAATTTCAATGTTTACGGGTGATGAGAGGAGGGGCATTTGTTAACCAATGTGTATAGTCTCATCCCCCTTTATGCAAATCATCATGATATTGTGTTTTTGATCATGTGACCGGAAGTCGTCGGGTAGGTGGTGACTTCCGGTATATTGGATATATAAAGACTATGTTCGGATTGTGATTGATCGCTGTTTTAGTTGAACGCTCTATATTGCATTTATGTTGAATGTTTTAAAAATAAAAGTGTTTCTCTTTCCGAAGGAATAATTATTCTTGTAACTAAAACACACTGTGCAACTCTGCTGCGACGTTGTTGTCGCAAACAATACTTGTGTACCATAGTTGTCATCTGGCTTATATAGGTAACACCACATGACTCCCCCATCAGTGAGTCAGCAAAGAGACAAACAAGTTAATGGCGCCAAGCGTTATGGTGAGCATGCCAGAGAAAAGTGCAGTGAAGTAATGTGTCAAGTATGTTTGACGACTTGGTTTTTGGTTGTTGCGTAAAGTGTGTCTGACGACACTTTCGCTGTGGGCAGATGGGGGCATGACAGCTGTATAAAGTTGCATGTTCAAGGTCACCCATGTGCCAGTTAAAAGTCAAGGTACAAACCTGCGGCACATATGTTTGTAGCCGAGTAACATAATCACAATACAAAACTAATACTTGTGTATCATAAATGTTATCAGGATTATGAGGGTAACACCTTAAATCCTTCAAATATATTAACACTTTGGTGACCGGCAATTTTACACAGAAACTATGTCGTGTCACCGGCTACTTTTTATAATTGAATATGAAAGTAAAGCGTTCTAAAAAACTCCAATGAATTTTATTTACACTGAATGAAATGAAATTAAACTTTGGACATATTTCTTACATCAAAAAATTCTTCGTCAATACGTTCCGTCATGGTTGAAATTTTTGGAATTTTACTAAAATTCTAATAAAAATGTAAATACTCGGAAAAGTAATTTTTCTGTTATAGAGCGGACAAGACTAAGCACGATACGCCAATTTTTGCAATGTTCTATATCGCCCTCGGTGTTATAAATGGAAACACATAATGTAAGGGCAATGATGAGTTAACTCGTCACCGGTCAACAACGTTTGGACATGAAACGACGAGTTAACTCGTCATCGGTCAGCAAAGTGTTAAGTAAAATCAATTGTACACTACCAATTTAAACAAAAAAAGGCCCATATTTTTGTAATTATGGACTTGATGCAAGCTTTAAATAAAAATAATGAGTTGAGCTAGATATTGAGAAGTAAAATATTATGGACAATAAAGTAATAAAATAGATAAATTTTTAACCCAAAAAAAGTGTTTAAAGTATAACAAATATTGTATAATCATGGTATGAAAGAAAAATAATTAATTACAGAAATAATAAAATTGATTCCAAAATTCTGATATCCATATTTTTACAGAAATGTGTCACGTCTGGACTAGAAGTCTACAGAGTTATGACATAAATGGCACTATTTTTGATTATTTTAAGTCATTTCAATGGCAGACATGAGGTAAATCTGGTAAACAATAAACAGCATTATCATCAGATGGCCATTAGTAAGCTTAATATCCCAAAATTCAAAATGTCATGATCTTATTTGTATTTGTAAGAGTCTAGAACAGTTTTATTTGTAAGAGTCTAGAACATTTTTCCTCTGTTTAAAATGTAAGTGAATTAGGAATGTTTTAACTAAATATTGATCAATAGAACTTGCGGATTATATAAGAATTCAGAAAAAATATTTTTTTTTAACAATTTTAAAAAATTACATTATTTGGAAAATTTTCCAATCCTATTAATCAATATTTGGTTAAAATATTCTTAATCCCCTAACATTTTGAAGAAAAAAAAAGTTCTAGGCTATTTCAAACAAAACTAATCAAACTGTTACATTTTGAATTTTATGATATCGACACTATTAAATGGTATTTTTAAAATTTTCTTATATCTGTTAATTCTTCTCTAGGGCAGTATTGAAATAAAATATTGCACAATAATTATTGCAGACACTCAATTTACAGCTCTAATGACTTTATTTTTGAAAGAAAAATATATGTAGACTAATCTTGTGAATTATGAAAAACGAAAATAGTTTCGATAAAGCTAAAAACTTTATATGTTGAAATATTTATTGTTAAGTGACATAAATAAGCATAAACAGACATATATATTTTTAAAAAAACTTTTTACCTTTTTTAATTATGAAAAAAATATCCTTAAAATACAAATTTAATTTTTCATTAACTAAATCCTTTAATGAATTGAATATTCTTAGCATAAATAATGAAGAATTAATTGGATGAATTAGCCTTTTTTTTAAAGTATGGAATGCAAAAAGATTATCCGGTTTACATTGCTTGAATTATTGCTTAAAACTAGAAAACAGTTTCCTGCTCAAGTTTATATATATATGTGTGTGTGTGTGTGCGCGTGCGTGCGTGTGTGTATATATATATATATAGAGAGAGAGAGAGAGATTGCCAAAATGTATGAACTTGCTCAAACTTAACTCATCAAAATTCAATATTATATCCATTTCTGAACATGAGTATAAAATAAAAAATGTTTTAAAGAATTTAAAAATCCCGATACCTTTATCATCTGGTTTTACTGTCAGCTCTTTGATTTGTTGCTTCAATTTCATATTTTCCAGTTTCAAAGCATCCAGATTCTCTTGAGTTGCATATAAGCAACGTCTTGTACTAGTCAGTGATTCATTGGCTGAGATGTTTTGTAAGCGAAGAGTCATCATATCATTTTCAAGACTTTTAATTTTATCCCTAGAATTAAAAAACAAACATGATATTAGAAACCCTACAGTTCCATTTTACACCAATTTCACAGCTCTTTTTTGATTTAAAAAAAATACCATATCACATTTTATTATTTCTCACTAAAAACAAAATTAGCATAAAACAATAAAGTCATATAGTTATCTATTTTCATATTATATGCAAATACTAGAGTCAAACTCTTCTCAAGCCATTAATCTCTACAGAGAAAGATTATTTTAAATAAACTACAGCTGAATAGTTTGTTTTATCAAAATGAGATCCCAAGATTTATTTTCATGTATCTCAACTAATAATAATGAAGAACATGAATTTGTATCTGCTAGTATTCTATAAGCAAGACCATTTGACTTAAAGTGAATTTTAAGTATTTTGATTCATTAGAAAATTAAGTAAGATTATTGACAATTTTTTTAACAATTTTGGAAAATATTGTACAAAAAAAATTTGTACGGAATTTTAAAATTCAAATGTTTTTTTTTTAATGATAAATTTCATTATCATGTAATTTTCATAAAATACTCTTATCATAACTTTCAACTTTAATTCTTAGGTTGTAAAGAAATTCAAATAGTATGCATCACTTCATCAATTATGAAGTGATGCATATGTACCTTTCTTCCAATAATGAAAACCAAAATTAAAAATATATAACTTATTACTGTACCAAAAAATTACTGAGATAAAGAAAGATTACAGGAATATTTACATTTTTAATAGAGTTATGATATTATGAAACTCAAACTCTATCAAAAAAGGTGGATATATTCAAAAGAAAGGCTTTAAAGCTATTAAATTAAATGACTTTAAGCATCAATCTTTTAATGCCTATTTCAGTTAGATGATTAAAATACTTATTCAGAGAAACATGAACATTAAATTATGCATAAATAATTTCAATGAATTTAAACTTAAAAATATTCATGGCAAATCAGTTGGTTTTCAAAGTCAGATGGCATATTGTAAATATCATACTATGCTCACTATATATAAATTCATAATTTCCAGGCTAAGAAAAATAAAAAAGTCTTCAACACAAATTATTGAAGCATGACTCTAAGACACACATACACAGTCATCATTCATAATAATCATAAACATTCCTTAACCCTTTGAAGAAAGACTAAGATAGTAATAATAATCATTCTTAAATTATACCATTAGTCTTATGATAATAAACATTACTCAACTCAGCCTTTTGAAGCATGACTCTAAGATAGTCATAATCATCATTCTTGAATGATACCAGATCATTCTTAACCTGCTGTTGTTGTTTCAAGCATTGATTTAGCCTTGTAGTGAGAGTATCGATTTCTCTTTTGGCATCTCCAAGCTGATCTTCCAATTTACCAATATATACATCCTGGTAATGACGACTAGTCATGCTCAGCAAGATAGCAATTTGTCCCTGAAACAAAATGATGTTTATTTTAAGACAAATGATTAGACAATATTTCTAAATTTAAATTACCAGTTAAGCTCTATTTAAATCTTTGCTCTTATATTTTACTTTTTGCTCTTTTAATACACAGTTTTACATCAAAACAATTTTTTTTTCTCCTATTTAGTTATTTTTTGATCAAATTAAATTTTGTCTAATAAATGTATTTTGTTCAGAGCAGAACATGCTCACAATTTGGTAAAATAATTATTATTAACAAAAAAAAAATAGAAACTCTCAATTTTCATTCGTAAAATAAATGATAGATAATAAAATGTAATCATGTTTTTAAGAATGAGATAGTGACACCAAAACATCAGAATGGAAAATTGATTAGAGGTTTTTAAAACCAAATTATTTTATTTTTTATTTACTTAATAACTTTATCTTAGATAAACAATCCAAAGTTTAGGTTTTCAAAGTTTTAGTGGCTGTTTATAAAATATTTAAAATATACAATTCTACATTAAAGATTATTAAACACTGCAATATCAACATAAAATTAAAAATGAAGAAGACATGTGTTTATCTAGAAAATAAAACTCTCTAAATTGGGCAGTAAAATAACTGTTTATTTGGTAATGTAATAATATTTACAAGTTGTTTTTTTAATCAAATTGAACAATTTAAAAATATTGAAACAGACTCTTACACTCATTGCTGGAGGTCTAAAACATAGAGATTTGTCAAAATCATGAATTCAAATTTTTTTAGGATTATTGAAGCTTTCTAAATACTAAATTGCAAGAATGTAAAAAAGAACTGCCATCTTTTAAAAGAAATAATGCAAACTAAAAATTTCTTTGATGCATTTTTATAACTTTTAAAAAGAGACCAGACATTTTTCTTGTTTGCAATCCTTCAGCAGTTAAATTTTTATTTCTTCTATTAACAGTGTGAAAAATCAAATTTAATATAAAAAATGAATGAAATCAAGTTTACTGTAATCAAATTAAAATATAAAACTGTGAAAAAAAAACTCATATGCATTAATTTTCACAGTTCAAACCACTTTTTAAAGATTCTAAGGATTTCAAACTATATAAAAGTAACTTTCTTCACTTTTAACATTTTTGAGCCTTTTGCATTGATGTGTCCAGGTTAACTTTTCTGCCCAGCTGTCCCAAATTATACCAAAAAATTAATCAAAAAATATATTGTATTCTGGTGCAGGGTTTCTTAGTAACTTATCTCCTCAAACAAAAATCTCAGAAAGTTGTCACAATTGTTTGCAGAATCGTAACCTAAGCTCAGTTGTAAAAGTAGCCTTTTCAAAACCTATTCTTTTGTCATCACCAGTCTACTAAATGCATTTAGCAGTATCAATATTTGTTTTTATTTTGGAAAATTCAAAGTATACAAAGCATTTATAAAAGAAAAACTAATAATACTGAATTTTATAGTTAAAAAGATAGTACCTTGCATCGTGAGAGTTCACGCTTATTATCTTCATAGTTTTTCAACATACTCTCATATCTGTTAGCAAGTAATTTATATTCTTTTTCAACAAGTTTTCTTCGGTCATCCAGTTCCCCAAACACAGAATTCCCTCGACGATTAACATCAACTTGCTCCAGTTTAAGTATCTCAATTTCTCCTTGAAGATCAGATGCAACATCTCTTGCTTTCTGTACAAGAAAGGTTTGAAACATAAACATATTGAACCAACATCTATAAAAAAAATAACTGTTCCTAGATATTTTTTAATGTTTTGTGTTAAATTATAAAAAATAAGCACTTTTTTTTTTGCTTAACTCTCATTAAAAATTTGATTTAAGTAAAGTTTTGAATAATTGTTTATTTAACTAGATGGCCAGAATGCAATAGTCTTGAGTAAATAAAAAAGTCAAGCATATCTTAGTATGATAAAACTAGAATAAGTTTGAATGAAAAAGTTATAATACAAGATTGTAATTTAATGTTGTAATAGGTTATACAAATACTATTGAAAACAGCTAAATAGTAAAAAAAATTAATGATAGTTTAATTAATTTAAAAAACTCCAATAATAAATATAGACAACATCAAAAATGCATTAAAAGGTGTATCCTCTAGGTCTGTAATAGATTAATAAATATTCTTCATTAAATATGTGGATGTTATTTATTAATATGGAGAGAGGGGAAAAATAGACAACCAAGACAATTCAAGAAAGGACTTATCAATATATTTTTATTTTCTCGGATCTTTTTATAAAAATACAGATATGGGTTTAAAAAACATTTTGCACTTTTTAGGATAAATTAAAATAATTTTAAAAGTTTATTAAATGCATATAACAATATATAGAAGCAAATTAAATCAAATATATTCCATCAGAACCATAATGAAGACTGTTAAAATAATTTTTAATTTAAACTGAAATTTGAAGTGAGATAGCACTTTTATTGATTTTATGTCTAGCTTTAGCATTGGCAAAAAAAATAATAAATAGATAATGCTTTATCATTACAATCTAATTATTAACAGAAATAAAATCGGAAATGTTTGATATTGCAAAACCTTTTGTTCTTTAAATTTTCGTATTCAACTGCAATTTTGTTGGAGCACCCGTCCTTAGAGCAAAGAACATTCTCCTTAATGAAGTGACTGTTAAGTTCTGTTTCTTTTAGCACACTAACATGAGTTAGATATTTCTTGGTGAATGTGCTTTGAGACTTCAGAATTTGGCATGTAGCTAGGCCCGTGATTTATTAAGAGAGTGAGCAATAAAATGGAGAGATTCTATTGATAATTACTGATGATGTAGGTGTAGGTATATGCCACCAAAAGCAAATGGGGAATTTGTGATATTAAAGGCAAGTGGGGAAGTTTACTTTGAATTTAATAGAGATCGATGGCATCATGGGTATTGCTTTTTACTTGTGCTTTTTTAGTGTATATATAATGTAATCTCAAAAACAATATTTCTTGAAAGTATTTTTTTTAACATATGTATTAAGCATATAATTCATACCTGTATTTCCACAGAATATGATTTTAGTTCCTTATCTCTCTCAGCAACATCTTCCTCAAGTTTTTCAACCAATGCTGACAATCGATTCTCTTCTAATTTACTCTGCTCTAATTCATATTGGAGATGTGACATAGTTTCTTGTAATTGTATCTGTAAAAAGTAATAAAATTGTAAATAACAATCAATAGGAAATATATATAAGTGTTTTATTAAAACCATTCTAATATTTAAATCATAAAATATAATATTTTTAATCTAGATAATATAATACAACCATGTTTCTGATCCATCAATATGTAGTGCTTCCACAGATTTCTATAAAAACTGGATCTGTAATTGGAATATTTATGTTCTGATCACAATTGCTTATATTTTTTATATATATCAAGTGAAATAAGATCAGTATGCCTATCTTCTTAGGGCTTATAATTAGAATATATAGGCTGAAAGTATTGTGCACATTTCAAATTTGATTTTAGCTACGGTGAAGAAAAGCATATAAAAGAAAAATATAAAAACTACTGAAAGTAAAAAGTTTAAATGCTTCTTCCTTGATGCATTTCACATACATATAAATAATATTAAAAAAAATTTTAATAGTCATTCAATATTCTAGAAAATAATGAAATGAAGAAAGTGTCCAAAATTGATACAGAAGCAAAATTTTACAGAAGCAGGATTATTTGGTCCTTGGTGAGATTTTTTTTCAGGATTAATTTCTGGTATAATGTTAATAGTATGTGAAAACTGAAATTGTGTTTTACTAATGTTTTTTCCAACCGACTTTTAAAAAATTGATAAAATATTTCAAAAAGAAGTCCCAAAACCCTATAGAAAACTTGATATATTTAAGTCAATGCATTTTTGATGATCATGTTCATATAATATTTATATATTTCTGAAAGTTTAGACCATTTGATAGTCAAACCTTTGTTGGATTTAGCTCAACATTTATATCTAAACTATAAATGCTTAATCTATGTACCAATGTTATGTTATCTCTCTAGCTCTCTTCATTTTGTAGTAAAAGGTTAATGTATATTTGAATAGCTGGAAAGTAAACAAGCTTTAGATAAATAATTTAAAAATAGAAAATAACTACACAACTGAACAAAAGTAGAAAATTTAATGCTGAATTCGAACTGACTATTTTGTTGTTGTTTTTATTCAAAGTACATGAATTCAAAATTCATTAGAATTGTTAAGAAAAACTGATTTTCAAAAAAATCAGGATGACATCATGTTATTCATTTTTTTTAAATCCAGAATATGATTTAAGTATAGGTTACTTAATTCAAATTGACAATGTTGTTATGATTATTCAAAATGAAGTTTGAAGATTTAAAACTCTTTTCAAAAAATAGTTCCCTGGTTTTGTTTGTAAAATTAACTTCCTCTTTGAGTTACATAAGGCTAATTTTATTGTTATGTGAATATGAAAACAAATAATTGCCATAAAATTTAGCAAGCAAAAGGAACATGTTCATTTTAGTTTTTCCATGCAATAGCACTTCAAGTATGCAAACTTTAAACATCAAAAGCAAGCTCCGAACCCATGTTATAGCCACCAAATGGGAAACATTCATATTAAAGAGTATTTCATTGCATATTTAAAAAAGAAAAAAAGCTTTGATAGCTTGAATGATTGGAGCATTTATGAATAAAAACTCTATTTCATATGCGTTTTGTTTTAGCAAGGTTTTTAATTAAACTAAAACTGTTTAATTTTTGATGATTCTATAAAACTCAGTATATATTAAATTAATAAATAATAAAATAAATTTTTACAAACACTTAATATACTCAAACTTAAAGCATATCACCATTAAAATTATAAATCAAGTGCCACAATTAAAATTTGTTTATAATGATTAAAAATACGAACAAAATTGAATAAATTGTTTTTCCATAAGCATAAAAAAGAATTCATCATATAAATAAGAATACAGTATAATACACAAATTTTGAAATAATGTCAATAAAAAAATTGAAAAAGAATATATTATATGCCAAATATATTAAATTTTACATTAGAAATAAAAATGATACTTCAACTATCAATACAACGGAATTTAATTAATTCAACAATTTCATTTCCAACTTTTTTCAGCTCTCTTGAATATCATATTAATATACTTAAATGATGTCTATAATTTAAAGACAAATGTACAAGCTGTCAAGAATTCTTTTAATTTCTCAATTGCTTCTGTTAGATACATACATTTATATCTTATCTTATTAAAGTTCATGAGAAACAATGTTTAAAGGTATAACTTATTCAAACTATAGTTATACAATTTTTGTATTATTGTAATGTTTTAAGGATGTAACACTAATTCAAAAAATTAATGCTTAAACAAATGAAATATTAATTGCATAGAAAATTTTGCAATTTCAAAGCATAAATATCATATTCAAAGCTGAGTTTAATATTTATTTATTTATTAGTAGTAGTAGCAGTAACCTCATTAATTTTTCGATAGCCAATTCCCAATAGATCACAAAATTTCTTTTTTTATAGGAATAAAATTTTCATTTTAATGTGTGGAAAAAAATAGTATGCATGGTGCAGAACCATATAACAAATCTGAATTTTAATTAGGCCTTGAGATGAAATGGGCTGATCACAAATAATGGTAAATCACAAACACAAAAATTCAGCAAAAATGTTACGCTATCAATAGAACATATAGAAAACTTTTAAATATCAATAAAACTTAACTCACGTTCATCATCTTATAATAATCAAGATCAAAACCTTCATCCTTGGCAGTATCCATAATACTCAGATTAACAGATAGCTCAGCTCTGCTTTGAAGGCTAAGTTCCTGCAGGGCAATTTTTTTCTTCAGAGATTGATTTTCACTTTTTATTTCATCAGTAACTTTCTCCAAATCCTGCTTCTATAAGACAGAAAAAATATTTATTTAATCACAGATATAAATCCTAATAAACATTTGTAGGTAATTTTTCAAACATTTATTTCATAGACTTGCTATTTAAATGCTGTTATTATTATTTATTTATTTATGTTAAAGCTTCATTGAAATACATGAGAGCTACTGCAAAACTAGTATTATCAGAAAGATTAACAAAATGTGATATAAAATATTAAAATGAAAAATCTTGACATAATCTAATTATCTGGTCAAAAATTCAATATGTCTTATAATCAATGAAAGTCTTGAAGATAGAGAAAATTCAAATTTAAAGATAAGGAAAAGAATGCTTCTTGAAATTTTCACTTGTCTGACTTTAAAATTGATCTTAAAAGAAATGGAGTAAAATGTGTGGAAATCAATGAAATTGTTTAAGATTTCAAACAAACAAAAAATCTACTTTTGTGTTTCTTTGCCTCATAATTGGACTATGTAATGTTAATAAATTAATTAGAAGTTAAAGAATGGTTGTTATACTATTTAAAGGAAAGTAACGCATTTAATGCTGTTGTTATTACAAAGAAGATAACATTTAAATTTATATCATGAAGAATATAACTAACATGGAGTAACAAGAAAATAAAGAATAATCTTCATAGGTATCAAATGTAGATATTGCTATGATAATCTGTAATCTGTATCTATGATAATCTGTGCACTAAATCATAAAATTTTGGTATGCGTTAAAAGTTAATTGATTCTTTTTCATTAACAATGAAAAGGCCAAAACTTGCTAAATGTAGTACAGACCAAACTGACATCGCAACCCTATAAATAAGCTTCTAACTTAAGAAAAGAAAACAAGCATCTATTTATGCTGTTTATATAAAGTTCACAAGAAGATATTTTCACCAAGGAAGTTATCACTAACTCTTAACCATTAATTAATAAATAGTATCAGTTTTATTATCAAAAGTCATCAAACTTCCAATCAATTAATTGTACAGATTAATTCACTTCAAACTGAGAAACTATCTTTAAAACTGAAAACTGCATGTGCTTCAATACATAACAAAATTTTGTAATTTAAGGATTAAGTGCATGGAAATAAGATAGTAAGAACAATTTTAAAGCAATTCTAGCAATTTCGTAAACTATCTTAGTTTTGTATAGTATATTTCAATTTCTGAGATAAGGAAATGTTACGTTAATGCTAAAAAAATCCTTAAATAACTATGATAAATTAATTAACATTATACTTATAAAACAATGTACCCTAAATTATACAATTTGCTATGGATTTACAATTCTTTTTCATTTCAGACTAATATTACAAAACAAAATTAAATTAAGAGTATTCAAAATTAGCCAGTATCATGCATGCAAATAGAATTTTACTTGTTAGCTCAGAGATGCTTTATCACTTCGTGTTACTTACAGGTTAAGAAATAGCAATATTGGATAGCAACTCAAAATTCAATGACAGCAATCAAATTTATTAAAATTACTTTTATAAAATTTTTAAGTATTAGGGAAAAGAAAAAAAATCTGTTGCATGTAAAAGAACTTCATTAACTATTCATGCTTCTTTAATAAAGTGAAAACAATTCTAATAAAATAAGCATTAATAAACTGTGAATTTATGTCACTTACTTCATTCATTAGATTAGTGATAGTTTGTTTCTGTTGAATACTTTCTTTCTGCAAAGCTTGAAATTTTGCTACTAGTTTGTCATAATCTTCACGTTGGAATATGAGTTCACTTAATTGTGTGTTGACGGTTTGAACTTGTGTCTCCAAATCAATTTTCAAAGAATATTTATCTTGCTTTAAAGACTAAAAATAGAAAACAAACAACATTAAATACTACATTTTCCATTATCATTCACAAGAAATTCAAACCTACTGACTGCAAATTGTTTATGAGTCTAATTCTTTTAAGAATAATACAGATGCTGTACAAGTAAAATCTTTACCTTTGCAAAGAAACCTTTAATATTAGAATGCCAATAAATAATTCAAATTCCCCCATCTGAATTTAGATAAAATGATTAGGAGAGATATACCTTTCTCTCACTAAATATTTTACTTCTGCATTAAATTAAATTGGGTGTGGGTATGTGTGTGCATATTTTTTTTCTCACTTTTTTCAAAAACTAATATACTTATATTCATGTGAAGGAACAGAGTGACTGACAGAAGGTCAACTAATTAACAGATTAGGTCCAAACATTGATACTGAATTATACTATACTAAAACTGTGGGTCAAATTTTACTGATATAATTCTTTACATTTTGAAGTATTGTGTTGACTTGCCTTTCAACAAACAAAACTCTTTCTATAGAGTTCATTCAAAAAGAATGAATAGAAATCAGGAAACTAATGTTAACACATTCACTGCCGCTGGCGCGTCAGCATGGCGCTACCTCCCATGCCGGTGATGCTCTGGTTCGACAATCGAGTATGATAAGTAAACTGCTTTAGTTTTAGTTCGGATTTGGAGGTTGAACGATGAGGTTTTTGTGGCACGTTAGTGAAGCATTATTTTTACTAAACACGAAAATAAAAGGTTTTTCTTTTTTGGCTTTACTATTAAAATATTAGGAACGTTTTTAATCATTAAAATACTTTTTTAAATTCGGCTTCTGAGGATGGATATATAAATTTTGGTGGCAGCGAATGTGTTAAGATAACATACCAAATTTCATCCAACTAACTTGCAGTATTTTTGAGTTATTCATATTCAGACAAAAATACATAATTTCAATTTTGAAATTTTGTCCTATTTTTTGACAATTAAAATTTTCTTTTTTTCACATACAAAAGGTAAAATAAAATTTTATTGGTATTAACTTACAATAACTTTAAAGCAGCAAAAGCATTTTGCTTTACTTTCTATTTATTAACTTTAATTCTTTTTTTTTTTTTTTTTTTTTTTGCAGGTATGAAGCATTTAGTGTATTAACTTTTGAAACCCGACAGTTAATTAAAGATACATTTTAGTGACAAAAAAATTAAAAACATTTTTTGGGGGTAAAAATATTTACACAAATTACAGTTGGTGATTTATTAAATGATTTAGAGATTATAAATAATAAAACTAACAAATGATCCACAAAAAATAATCCAAGTAAAGCACACAATGGCAAACTGCAGACATTTCAAAAAACCAGCAATCAATATTTTATATGAACACATATAATTTACAAAAAAAAGATGAAAAAGAGTCAAATGAATAAAAATAAAAATATTTATTTCCCCATATTATGAGTATTTTCATAAACCTTTTCTATAAACTTTTAGATTCATTAAGACCTATTAAAAGATTTTTTTAAAAAAATTTACTACAGCAAAAAAAAGAGGGACAACAATATAAACAAGCAAATTTGGCATATAATGTGATGAAATTGCTTTTTTTTTAAGTTTTAAAAAATAAAACTAAACACTTGTAAAATATAATAAAACCTGGTAACGCCTAAAATATAGAAACTATTAAAAATAAGCTTTTAAAGACTATTAATGGCATTATGCACTCTTTTTTGTCTTGAAATGAAATATAACAACTTAATATATTATAAATGAAGAGTTTATTTTTGAAAAGTATTAAGGAACAATAATATAAAAAATCTTAAAAGTTTCAACGAATAATGAATTCATCGGCATTTTTTTAGTTATTAAAGTTAAAATAATAAATCAATCAAAATGAATATTTTATGTCAAACAACCTGACCTCATTTTCAACAAGTAATTCTTCAATTTTTTCTGTTAATTGCTCCTTGTCTTCAAGAAGTTGTTTTCCGAATAGAGCAGCTTTTTCAATATCGGAATCTCTTTCTCGTATAATTTCCTTAAGACGAATGATAGTCGATTCATGATCATCCTAGAATAATAATAATGGAAAAAGGATTACATGGCATGAAATTGATCAAAATATACAATAGATTGCTAAATACAATACTCTCTAATAATAAATTAATTACGCTTGAATTCATTTTCAGATGATGATTGAAGTATTTTGAAATTATAAAAATTCAAATTCCCGCGAGACGTTATTGCGTCGGCGTTACAAATACAAAACATAAAAAAAAATGGAATACAGGTTACAGTTAATTAGTTTGCAATGGCATAAAATGTATTCCAATAAAAAATTACAATGAAAATTAAATATTTTCTATTTATATTACAATTTCATGATTCCTAAAAGAATTGAATTTAAATGAAAAATACCTCCTAAAATACATATTCAAAAATAAAATTTTTATCTTATTCATTAGAAGTAAAACCATCATGGAATTTCAAATAAATGTTTATATTTTTCTTTAGCAGTGACAGCAAATGCATTCATTTTCATGCTTTTATTTTTCTTCAATAATTCTCAATTTTTAAACATGTCGTATCAATTTACACTTTTTATTTCTTCTGTTACAGCTAAAACGACTCAATAGCTGATCTCTCTCTCACAAAATCAACTGATATTCTGGCACAAATGGTAAGATGGGTAGCCAGTTGTCTAATAAAAAAAAGTTTTCTCAAAATAAAAAGATGCTGCTAAAACCGTAGAAATTGTGCAGAAAAGTAGTTAGTTTCAGTATTTAATTTTTAAAAAAATATTTAATTGTGTATAAGGACAGTGAAACAGTTTGTTTTGTTTTTATAGGGTCATTTTGTTTCCGTGTCCAGTTTACACTATTAAGCTCACTATGTTAGTGTATGCAGCATTGAAAAATTTGAAATTATAGGAAGAGAAATAGCAATGTTTTTTTCATTATTACTTCACAGTAGCAAAATTAATTAAGGGACAGAGAAGACCTGAAATATGTGTAACCTTTCTTCATTAAATTTGCCTATATAAGGAAATACATAATGCCTTTATCAAACACTAATGCATGATACTAAAAGTGACCGTTTTTTTTTAAATTTTATTTTATTTATTTATTTTTAGTTTTGTCAATAAGAAAAGACGTTCAGTATATTATTTGGAATTCTATATCAGATTCCTAATTAAGTTTTAAAGCTAATAAATTATTATTTCCGCCACCTGTGAATGAGAAAACTTTTGAAATTTAAATTTAATATCTTGCTTAGCAATTTCATGTAAGAATAGATTTTGCATTACATTCATTTGACCTACTAGTAAATAAATTAATTAAATATTTTATGAAAGTTTTTTTAACACTAATTCTACTAGTTCTATAGAATTTTGACTCTTTCTGTCAACATATAAATAATGAAGTCATTTTATCTGTTTCTTTCTCTGTAAATGACTTTCATTTTGTGGTCTATATTAAATGTTCTATAACCTTTAACTCTTAAAAATACAGTATTAGCAATTTTGGGTCCTTTTGCATTAATGGTATGTTGTGTATTTAATCACCAGAGATTGCATACTAATAGGCACCTTTATGACAGATTCATCAATAGTATATAATTGAAATAAAGGTACTGCAGCTTCTTATCAAATTATTTCATTGTTTTGTTGTTGTTGTTGTTCCCATATTTGGAATTATAAAAAGTCACACTGTTTTTGGGAAGAAGGAGTTATTATTTGACATTTATCTGTGGTCTGTGCTATTTTCCATGTTATTTTCTCAAAATGATCATGAATGGGTCTTTTAAAATTTCTAATCTTTTTTTATCTGAAATGGAAGAAATAGCCTTTCTCAACATCTGTATCATTATCTACTTTAGTAATTTTGATAAAATTATAACTTCAAAATTCTGAGAACTGATTGATTTACTTCTATGAAGAATTCTACAAATTCACTTCTGTTTGTTTCTATGTATAAATCAGAATGTTTCGGAATTATTTTGTCACATTAAAGAATGAGGAAACTCATTCACAATTTATAAACATCATTTCAGAAAAATGTAGATACTTTAACATTTATTCCCTACACTTAAAAGTTTCATTAACTATAATATCTCTAAGTATAGTTTATATTTTTATAATTTGAAAAAAAAATAAAAAATTTGAAAAAAAAAATACTCTGTGGTAATTGCTATATAAGTCAATTAATATCCTTCTAGCTGAAGGGTCCCTTTTGCTCGAACGGTATATCGCTCGGCTACTGGCTCAAACGTCGCAGGTTCGTACCGCGACCTTCACTTGCCACATTGGTGACCTTGACAACGCAGCCTGCTGCAAAGTCGTGGCGCCATCTACCAGCCAACAAAGTCGTCGCGCCATCTACCAGCCAACAAAGTCGTCGCTAACTCAACGCATCAAAAGCCGCCTCTTAAGTCGTTGCTAACTCGACGCACCAAATCATTCGTCTCCCGTCCGACTCACTGGTAGGGGAGTACTGTAGCGTCAGTCTTATAAGTCACATAATATCCTTCGAGCTGAAGGGTCCCTTTTGTTCGATCAGTATATTACTCGGCTACAGGCCCAAACGTCGCAGGTTCGTACCGCGACCTTCAATCGCTACAATGCATTTATTTTTTGTTTTAATCCTAGTTTCAAATAATCCACTTGTAATATAATTACAGTATTTGTAAGTACATGTATTGACTTTAAGTGGAGATTAAACTTATATGCATGAGAAATTGAGGCAGATGCGGATTGCCCTTGGACCTATCTTGTAACGTTCTGGTGTGTAACCAACTAATATAACCACGTTACAAAATTAATTACTTATGTACCATGGATGTTATCTGGCTAATGAAGCTTTCACCACATACTTTCCCACCAGTAAGTCGACGGTAAGACGAACGATATAATTGCGCCAAGCTTATGACGAGCGTGTGTCAGTTGGTGGTAATGTTGGCTGTTGTTTTGAATGTACCTCACGACTTTTTCTGCCGAAAGAAGGAGCCACAACAGCTGTACTAAGGTTGCTTATTCACGGTCGTGGGTCACTTTTGCAGAAGAGGCAGAATGCCTTTGGACCAAACTGGCAGCGTTCCAGTGTGTAGCCGAGTGGCATAACCACAATACAAAATTAATTAATTGTGTACCGTTGGTGTTATCTGGCTTATGAAGCTTTCACCACAAAGTCATGAACTTACTCGCATTTTGTTCTCGTATAGAAAGTATACTGAAAGAAAATGCATGTACGTGTATTTCTCGTATATGAAATATACAGAGAAAAAGTTTTATGAAGTCTCAAGCTGTTCACAATTTCTTATTTTTCAGCTATCCCCGATCCTGAAAAATACTTCTTTTAGTACTATTCCGTTAGCAGGGAACCATCGAAAAATCGCTAAATAATGTGGAGTTCCGTCAAATTTCTTTGACGATTTATCACTGGCGACCACTTAACGGAAAGTACCTCTCATTTGGGGGGGGGGGGATTATGTCTTTCTGTGAATACTCTGACTCAAAAAAGGCATTGGACTATGGTGTTTGCTCCAAATATCTAGATTGCTGTCTAATTTTGGGCGAAATTCTTTCATGGGAAATATGCTTCTCAAATGTATGTTAACACGATAATTATGAAAAACGAAGAGTTAGAGGAATAAATTTAATATCTAAAATATAAATGCGGGACCAAATTCATCAAATGGTTGACTGTTTATCGGTCTATATTTTTGCATGAATGTAAATGCAGTAATTCGAAAATGCAACAAGTCAGATAAATGAAATTTAATATTCGAAAATTCTATGTCAGATTTCGGTTTGAAACGATAAAAACTGAAGCATCCAAAATACTCTCTCGATTTGTAATGTAATGAATGTAAATGCAATAATTCGAAAATGCAAAAAGTCAAATAAATGAAATTTAATATTCGAAAATTCTGTGTCAGATTTCGGTTTGAAAAGGTAAAAACTGAAGCATCCAAAATACGATTTCGACTTGGTTCTTGTATGTTAACCGCATTCCAGCAATTAATCGCCAAAGATTGTGCCATAATATTCTCTTTAGTAACTGTTATTTGTTAATAGCATGCAATTAATATGTTTATTACCGAATACAAAAGAAAGTTTGGGGTAGGTCAATTCTCATACAATTAGTAGTCTCAAATGCTAAATGAAATCGTCTGAGTAGGATACTGTGACCTTGAAGAGGCATATCAAATGAAATTACTTGCGGTCTAGGTTTTTGGTGAAGTGTAAAGTCGCGTGCAGGTGCGGCACACTTTCCCCTCTTTTCCTTATTTTGAGGTTTTCTTGGGATATCTGTGGACGTGATCTGGAGTTTCCAGCTAACTGTTGGTAAACTGCACAGACATCAAATACCCCTTGATTATCGCAAGAGAGGGGGAATATGCAAGGATAGCGACGTCGTGAACACTTCTTAACTAGGTTAACTTTATAGTGAAGCGTAGTTTCGCAAATGAAGTTACGCTTTCACAGAATAGTAGAATCTTTGAGCATAATTGCCACTTGGGAATATTTGAAAACCTACGAACAATAAATATGCTTAAGATATAACAAAACTTCACCATATCGATTTAGATTGATATTATGTTAGAATGTGCTTGATTCGCTCTGGATGTCAGACGTGCATGTTCAGAAAACATTAAATAGATATCTTATCCATTTCAATACTGTCAAATCAGTTGTGTAATTGCATTTTCAACCTTTGTTTGCTTGTTTCACCCAGCATTTCATTAAAAATTCAAATGCCCTAATTTGCAAGAAATAAATAAATTTGTTTAAATATGTATATTGATCAATGAAATAAAATTAATTTGGTCTTGCTAATTTTTGCCAATGTATGCAACGATTTAATGTTCAATGTTTAGGCATTTTATTTTTATTTATATATATTCTTGTACTTTTGGACCAACTAACTTTGTTGTTAATAGATATCAAGATCGATAAAAAATTACAATAGACGAGGGAGGGGAAACATTGCTAAGAAACGCTTAAAGATTTGAGTTCAAAAAGCATAGTCAACACTCTTACTACATTCATGTAAGGTATGGATTATCCTCCAGCCTTAGTCTAATATGGAGTCTTCAATGTTCAACTATTCCAGTTTAACAAGGGAGGGGGGAGCTATGCAAGTTTTCTTAACTATGCATTATAGAATTTAAAATATCAGCAACTAAATTACTATCACGACAATGTGAAGATAAGGTTCTCCCCCCATCAAAATATTATACACTTTTTTTATATTCAACTCCTACTAGTGTGTGTGTGTGTGTGTGTGTGTGTGTGTGTGTGTGTGTGTGTGTG
>JAOUZG010035803.1:1203207-1216196 GCA_026289955.1 Argiope argentata
GGATTAAATGAAACCTTCAGTTTTTAATTTTATTTTTAGATGTATATAAATGCTCTCAATAATATTTTTTTTAGGTTTATAAATATATTTCAAAAAATTATGGTTTAAATTCTTTTGGTCTTATAGATTCCAATTTGTAAAATATTCTTAATATTTCAACTTCTAAATAAATAAATAAGGTTTCTATCTTCTTCAAATCTGGCTGATTTATTCAGTTCTGAATATTGCAAGTTTAGAACGATCATCATTATCATAATCTAGACCAATTATTCTAGAGTAAGTCTGATTGGTTTCTTTGATTTCTTGATAAAGTGATCTAAAATCGCCAGTTTATATCGAATAGTTATGTTGAAATTTTCATATATCGATCAGCTTTGATGATTGATTTAGTTGGATGGAGTGCATTTTTTTATTTAAGTACTTATTGTCTCAAGAATATTTTGTTAAATATGATTCACAGAGCAGATGATGTATGTAAAAATTTAATTCATCGGCATTTTTTCCTAAATCTATAATTATATATTTCACTTGGACCAATTGCTAAGAGATTTAACCCCAAGGTATACATATACCAAATTTGGTAGCTGTAGGTCGAACGGTCTGGTCTGTACAACGCTAACACACACACACACACACACACATCGTGCTTTATTATAAGTAAAGATTTGAATGATTTTTTTTCTAATTCAACTGATTTTTTTTCCAATTTTTACTTATAAAATGAAATGGATTTTCACTTATCAATTGAAATATATCCAATTTTTACTTACAAATAATGAGGAAACTGACAGAAAGTGTTTTAAAAATCTCCATGAGATCAGTAATATTATGAAATGACCTTGTTTAAAACTACGGCTCCATTAAAGAAGATTGGATTCATAATCAAAATTTACAAAAACACAGAACTTCTTAAAAAATATTAATAATCCATTCTCATTGAAGAAAGAAAACACAGTACATTTGATTATACCTAGAACAAAAACTAGCTTATTCCTTTTTTCGCTTTTTTTTAATTAAGAAGAAAGAAATATTTTTTAATAGATATTATGAATAGCAATAAGTTACATAAAGTTGAAATTTTTTTCAATAGATAAAACTAATGCAAGCATGACTGCGCAATAAAGACGTAGAATTGGTATACCCATGATAAAATTACATGAGCTACTACTATTTGGCAGTCTTACACTATATAAATTGACCTCATTGTTAAGAAGAAGGATAGAGAGCACTGACTTATATGAATAGATAAGAGAATATACGGTCAATTTTGAAATGTGCACACGAACTTATAATAGAAATTGCTCTTTTCAAAGGTTAATTGATAACATTTTTTTTTATTTTGATAAATATGATAAAAATTTATGAAATGGTTTTCCTTCAGTAAGATAGCTTAGACAAAAATAATTTTATTGGTTACCATCACCTCGAAAATCTTCTGGAATACGAATAAGTAAGCTGAATTGCGATTATATGTTAATATTTATTCATAAATAATATTCAATTTATATTTTTCCTTATTAGAATGTGGTTTTATTGACTGTATTTTTCATTTAATTAATCTATTCTTTGTTAATTAATAATAATTAGATAAAGATGGAAATTGAGTTACAAACTTAAGTTTAAAAATAATTTTAGTAATAACAAAGTTAATCAAAACAAACAATATATGTCGTCTCCCGAAGCGATAATTTTCAAGGTCATTTTTACTCAGAATCGTTAAAGTATGACTTGTTCTCAGACTCGGAAAACTATAATAAATTCCTTAAGGAATTATTTATCGTCAAATGACGTGAATCTTTTTGTCCAACTTTTTCAATTCCTACTATTAGTCACCCTTTCTATATATACATTTATATATCTTGTTCAAATTTTCAATCATTAATGAAACACTTTTTATTCATCCACTCAAATTCAAATGCACTTTTTTAAACTTGGATGGCACTTGATGTTAATACATTTTTTTCAAATATTAATTCATTTGGTTAATTTTTTATTAATTAAAAACTTAACGCCAAAAATCTTTATTTCCCCACCGCCAAAAGCGTAAGATTTCAGCTTTCCCCCACTCTAATGAAGTTAGTCTTCACAGGTTTTTAACGGATTATTTCAAACGATTCTGTTTATTTTCTTAGTGTTTGATGCATTTAAAATTAAACATTATTAATCGATCTTTCGTATTCATTATGAAGTACTTTTGAATTTAAACAAAAAAGAGAATAAAAGAAATTAGAAATTGCTCAACTTGCATAGAAAATTCCCGTATTTGCGTTACCCCAATTGGAGTTGAAAACTCCTGTATGGTGACCCAAGTAGGAATCGGCTTTTAAAGAAAAATTTGTATTATTTGTTATTTACAGAAGTAAAGTATTGTAATGCCCAAAATATTAAAAATTTTGATGAATCTTCAGATTT
Source organism: Argiope argentata (assembly GCA_026289955.1). Lineage (NCBI taxonomy): Eukaryota > Metazoa > Arthropoda > Arachnida > Araneae > Araneidae > Argiope > Argiope argentata. The sequence continues at coordinate 1,205,620 of JAOUZG010035803.1, forward strand.
TTAGACATCCTTCCGATCATACAAGTAATTTTCTTTTTTGTCAATAAGCTCGAGTACACAATAATGGAACAGACTGGACAAATGACATTTAGAGGGTATTTTTGAAGCCAAAATTGTAGATATTTATTAAATTTTGAATGAGATTCATCAACGGAAAATTGTCTGACTGTTCACTCAAGCGGATGAGGTTACAATCTTAAAAGTAAAATAAATTGGGATATGAGATTGGTAAATAATTTTTTCATTAATGCTGTAACCCGGAATCATTTATTTTTATTAAATCCATTTAAAAACTGACTATCTCTATATCTGTCTTTATTGTGAGTACGTGTAACTACTAAATTATAAAAGTGAAAAGCAAGAATGATGCATTTTAATAAGCTGGAACGTGCATGTTGAAGAACGGGTTATGACAATGAATGACCTTTTACGTTCATGTTAATGAGTATGTCCCCCTATCTGATGCTATAAGCGGTTTATTTCGCTAGACACTAAAAACTAACATAATGTAGCCTTTGCCACTATTTTGTTATTCGTTAGATGAAAATCATTTGTTTTGTCTCGCGTGTAATTTCCAAGGTCTTTAATGCAAGATTTCTTTTCCTGGCAGGTAAAGTATTTAAATTATCTTTTTTTATATATAACTATCTTAAACTATATCTTTTTCCCTATCAATACTTCTTTATGCATTATTATTGTTAATCCTAAAGCAAAAACCAAAATGCTAAAGTTATTTTAAACAAGTGGAAACAAGTTGTTGGATGCATCATCTTTCTCCAAATGCCATTTTACTGCTTTGCATTTCTGTTTATATGCCTTTTTTTTTTCAATTCCTACTATTAGCTCACACTCTCCCTATATATATTTATATATCTTGTTCAAATTTTCAATCGTTAATAAAATACTTTTTATTTATCCACTCAAGTTCAAGAACTTTTTTTAAAACTTGTAGTGGATGACATTTGATGTTAATATAGTTTTTTTTTATCAAATATTAATTCATTCATTTTTATAAATTAATTAAAACTAGTTTTCTCGCCAAAGAGCTTCATTTTCCCACTTCCAAATAAGTACCAAATTCTGTTTTTTTCCCCCGCACGATATTGAGGTTTGGCTTAACCTGTTTTCGGCCAATTATTTCAAATGATTCTGTTTTTTCCTAAGTGTTTAATGCATTTAAAATTAAACATCGTTAATTAATCGATTTTTTAAAAAATCATTTTGAAGTACTTTCGAGTTAAAATAGAACAAAATAAAGAAAATAAAAATTTCTAGTCTGTATTGAGTGTCCCAACTGACGTAGAATATTCACGCATTTATATTGCCTCGATTGGCTTTGAAAATTCAACGCCAAGTGAGTTTGTTCTGAGTCTGTTCTGATTTATTTTCAACAGATACGAACTTGATTTTGTTTTAGTCAGAAATAATTTTTAATCAATTATTTATATTAATTGGGATTATTTACTAAAAAGTAAATAAGATAATATTTTTCTTTGTAGACCTAGTAGGAATTGACTTGAATCTTTTATATATTTCTTGTTTTTTTACGCAGATGAATATTTCACTTTTTGAGGATACTTACAAACCTATTACATTGGAGCTTGCGACAACTTCACGTTTAATTATCCACGTGATGCCCTTGTTGATTGAGAAAATGGTCAGCTGTTGAGCTCAACTTATATTTTAAAGCAGCTACAAAGGATAGCGAAATTAATGGATCCAAAAATATGGAATCTATAATGATTCCTTTATATTTAACGAGCGTGATTCTTCAGCTGTCATAAAACAAAAGTATACCACTCAGATGGCAGTACTTAAATAGAAATACATAGAAATTCCTAAAGAATCTTCTGGCGAACTTGAGGTGAAGTTAAATGAAAAAAGATGGATCCTCAAAATATTTCTTTTTGCATATCAAACTGTATTGAAATATATTTGATTCTAAACTTTTGCCTAAAGAAAGGCCATGGAAAATAGAAAAGTCATAGACAATGTATAAATGTCTTAAACTCTCTAACGAAATAAAGATTAAAATGAAATCTGCTATGCATATTCCAATGTATCATGTCAGATCATAATGGCTTGAACGCCCAAGCCCCACTTGCTCGTGCAAGTTAAATTATATTTTATTCATTTTTATTGTTTCATTGAACTTTAGTATTGCAAACAATCCAAAATACTTTGTCTCGCCTTTATTGTTTAACAAAAATATCCTATTTAATATTTATTTCATTTCATATAATCATTTGATAATCTCGAATTGACATTTTTCTAGGTTTTATTTGCTGTAGTAATTAACTTCCTTTTTTAATCAGAGCTTCTGTAAATGCAATAGCAATGTATTATTAAAAGCTGATTTTTTGAGACGCTCATGCAAATAACAAAATTTCAATTTTTCTCCTGCGGATGTTTGTTGACGCCAAAAACCTCATTCCAAAACAATCATGCTCTGATATGATAAAAAGATACTGGTTCAGAACGAAGAATAAAAGGTAGAGAGAGAATTTTTAAACAAAAGAACGAAACAAGCTAGAATCGTCATAAAAAAAACTGTCAGTAAGAAACCGATTTCCTGTGAATTGAATTCGATTCTTGTAGAGAAACCAAGTATCCCTAAAGCCAGTTAACCGTAAAGGCAGCTCCCAAGGAGAGTATAGTGTCATCCGTGTGATGAGATCTATTTAGAACACTTCATTAGAAAACTGATAGAGTGTTGAAAATACTACGAAGATTGCATAAAATTTAGATTACCTTGCCCAGAAAATTAGTTCAGTTTACTACTAACTCAGTTGCTGTTGTTGTTACTTAGGGAACTTGCCATAGACAAGTCTGCTGACTAAGTCAGTAATTTTAAGCCGTTAGTGCAATAACTTTTGAGTGCAAAAGCTCCTGAGCCCTCAAAGTCAGAAGTCTGACTTCTAGCTCATATGAAGATGACACTCAATCACTAGCTTGCACAGCCGCCTTTTACAGAGGGATTATTTTATACACCTCACAGATAGAACACAGGATAAGGAACAACCACGACCGAAATAGGGTTCGAACACGCAATGCCTAGATCACAGATAAGATGCGCTACTCTTAGCTCAGGACACCAGTACTAAATTGTTAGCAATACATAGCAATATTTTATTAAATAATATATTCTTATAATTTCTAAGAATCAAAATGTTATCAATTTTTATTTGATTAGTCATTTTGCCTCCAACATCAGATTGTTCATCAATGCATCGAATATCATTAAAAAAAGATGCATTATTTTTTTTGCTTCACTTTTTAAAATCAAAAAATCGATATGAATGTATTGAAGTAAACACATTCCTCAAATTAGATTCAATGCAATAGAAGTTCATTCAATGAAATACAAAAAAAATAATAATCAAAAAATGAATTTCTTGATGAATTTGCTTGTTTGAAAATGTAGACGATAGTGACAGAAATATCGCTTGCAAACGAATGTGAAACTGATGGTGACGAAGTATCCCAAGAATAACGCGATTGGCACCAACTATAATCCAACTAATATAATTATAGTTTGTTTATGGTAGTAGTTTGATTATTTCTGCCATGTCTTCTGAGCGATAAATACGCCATAACGTACACATATGCGTTTAGGTTTACCATACAGCAAATGTTCGATGTCACTTTCGTGGTCGTTTGTCCACGAAAGTGTAGACGGTATTTAGCCGTGTAACAAGACCTTTAGCTTCATTTTTTGTTTTTCATATAAAAATCAATTTGTTTCATAGAAAGGTTATTTAAATTTACTCTCAAATATTATACGTAATAGAGATTAAACTCTATCTCTGCGATATCTAATTGGAGATTTTTGGAATTTTACGTGAAACACTGGGTACCAAAAATATAGACAGCTTGAAAGAAGTAAGGATTGGGATTTATAGCAGCAATGGCTGTTATCCCCCATATATATGGACAGCTTGTTTTCATTCTTTATATATAAGTCAATGTTATAAAAGTGTGCATTATATGCTTCTTTTTTCTGCAACAAGCGAAATAATTGGAAATTCATCTGTAAAAATAATTGGAACAGAGCATCATATTAGAAGCCTTAAATTTTTTATTCAATTTTTATATTATAAGGAAATACCGTATACAAAATATGCAGATTTAAGAGGTTATTGTAATGATGTGTCTATATTTTATTTTTTATTTAAAAGGAGCGCGTGCTATAGCAATGCAATCACTATTTATTTTTTACTGAAATGATTTTATTGATCCTTTTATAGCAATACCATTTTGTAATTTCTTTAAAAGTATCAAATATATTCAAAAAATATTAATTATACAGTTAAAATCAGTATAATACAGTTAAATATTAATTATCAGAATTTAATAGTACAGTTACACAGCTTTTTGCGCATATACATAACTTATCCGGTCAAATTTTTCAAAAAAAAAATTGATCGCTAAAGGGTTAAATTATAAATTTATTTAAAACTTCTGACATCAGAGAAATAAACTAGAAATGGGCACTTTTCCGTTAGACGGATGGCAGAAAAAAACCGCCAAAAAATTTGATGAAACATTACATTATTTGGAGATTTTTCTTTTTAAAATCTCTCTATGAAATTTGGCAGAATTCTGCATTATTTGGCTATTTTTCTCTGTCGCCCAGCTAATGGAAAAGTACCTAGAAATGAAGTAACGAAGACTATAATCAATAAAATATCTAATTGACTAAAAATTACTCACTTTTTAACTAAATTGCCCAATAACATAAATGAACTCAATTATTATACTTTTAAATTTCCTATGTCATTTTTTATTCTTTTTCTTAATTAGATATAAAATTCAAATGAACATTCATTTATTCTTTCGAAATTTTCTCTACATAGTCAAAAATGCCAAATGTCTTGGTGAAATGTTGGCACCTTATGCATAATGAACCTGAATGATTTGGCGAAATCCTGCCAAATTAACCGGGACTGTAACCACATTGGCGAAATTTTGGTATAATCTGAAACTCTAACTAAGCACAGGCAATGTAAAATTAAACCAGTTCCTTCAAACGTCTTACGGATTCTACATTGAAGGAAGCGAAGTTGCAGTGGTATAACTTTTGGTATTTTAATAGAAGTTTAGGGAAATCTAAGTAAAAAAGTGAGTAAACTTTCTTGCAAATTTTTGTAAAATTTGATAATAACATACAACATATTCTTGATATTTGCATTATTGGTAAGACTAACTAAAATATTATGATAAATATCTTTAAGCGCCTACATTAAGGCATAAGTTCTGAATGTTTTAGAAAGTCGATATAAATAAGCGTTTACAAATATTTATTCTCAGATGATTTGCAATAAAAATGAAATATTTATCATTTCAGTGGTTAGATTATAAATCATTAAACATGAAATTTTTATTTTTTAGAATGAGCCTTAAACTTCAATCTGAGGATTACACTCAGTGGCATTCACCCGTAGAAACTGTAATAGCTTTCTTCAAGGGTATATTGACTGAATTAGGCTTCAACAGAACCGATAAAAATGAGATCATCATGGATGTCGGCTGTGGGCCTGGTGGTACTACAAAAGAAGTCATCCTGCCTTTCTTTTCCGAAGCAGGAAAGATTATTGCGTTGGACGTAATGCCCGATATGATAGACATTGCGAGACAAAAGAATGCCCATCCTCAAATTGAATATGTTGTGGCTGACGTTACAGAATGGTATGTACTTGTTATTATACAAAGGGATATTATTAAAACTAATTAAGCTATGATGTTTTACTAATCTTAGAAATCTAAAAAAGCTTCTTTTAATTACACTACAATTACGGAAATATTTTTTTAATTTTTGGAATACTTTTAAAACCACATTTAGTCTTGCAATCTTATACATGTTTGCAATATTAGTCCCATAGCTTAGATTTGTGAACAAGAATTTGAGTTTACAAATTTGAGGTTAAAATTGAGAAAATTTCAAGAGAAATATGCTGAAATGCAAAGAAAATATGTAATAATGTTTATTACTTACTGTTTTATTTTAGAATTCGTTATCAGTGACAATCTTTCTTGATTTCATTATTTATTCATTTAAACAATTCTATTCTACTTAATTTCCTTTATTCAGCAAAAAATAAAAATAATTACACTAAGCAGAATACTGAACATGGAATTTTAACGTAACGTTTTTAAAACAAAACAAAACGAATTTCAAGAAATTCAAGCAAACGATTTTTATTAAAATGAGAAAAATAATGTAATCATTAATGATTAGAAAAATAAAATTACTAAATAATTCGAAAGTATAATTAAAATGGTCGTAAAATCGTTTTTCTTTCTGAAGTTATTTTATTTTCAAGAAATGTTATTCTTTAAAACTGGAGCTTTTAATTTGTGGATTAAGACCTACAATTGAAGGGCAAGTCAGTTTCTGGTATATTGCGAGCTGAATATAAATGTATCTTTCCACAAATTTGTAAAAATATGATATGCGATTAACATGTTTATTTATTTGATGTTTTTTCCTTCGTAAAAGTTTCTTATCTGTCCATAAATCCTTTTACAGAAAGACCATGCGCTATTTGTATCTAAAAAAAGTACGCAAAGAATAAAATGAATCATAATAGAATGGTTTTCTAAAAAGTGGATGCAAAGTTTAAAAGTTTGAGAATATTTGCTTTAAATGACTTCATCAAAGGCATTATATTCCTAACATTCAGTGGGAATCCTCTTAATTTTTGAAAAAGGGGTTTTATAACTATTTATTTCACAAATATTTTTCATTTCTATTTCCCTTTTTCAAAAATTGCCTAAATGTTAAGTAACCTAATAACGAAAATGCTCTGACGATTATATCAGCGTTCAAAGCATCAAATAGTAGATGCAATCTTAAACGTTTTAGTTTTATTCCGATTCTAAGTATTCTGTGAGGTTAAGAACGAAAAATTATCCCATTGAATGTTTAGTCCATTTTCGTGAATGTAAAGACATTTTAACATCTATTTAAAGCATTTTAAATTTAAAAATAGAAAAGAATAGCATAATAAATATATTTTGCATCCAATTATATTTTATCATTATAACGGTTTCATATTTCCGAATTGTCTAAGAGTCAAACAATAACATGAATTTCGGCTAATATTAACCGTCCAACTGGCTTTTTCTCAAATAATTTAAGAAATATTTATAATTTTTTTATCGAAACAATTGCTACAATTAAAGACTAAATCTTTCTGCCGGAAAATAGAATTAAAAATCATAATTATAATGCATACCATAACTCTGTGTGAAAAGATTTCTTGTCGAGATTCAAAAATAATGGATTCGAATGCCAATTTTTAAAAATTAACCTTATATATCGCTGGACCGTAATGCCAAGTTCTGACAGAAGATTTCACTTTTGATTGAATCGCTCTTATTCACTCATTTGTGGGCTTAGTGCATGCTAAATTTGATATCCAGAATCAAACATCCTCTTAATGATGTCATGCCATAATTATGAGAATTACGATGTCAATTGCAAAATAGTCGTCCTTGAGCTTTAATTAAGATATATTAAGCATCTGAACTAAAAGTAACCATTGAAGAGCTGTTTGTCTGAATGCAAACCAATATGAAGGTGTAATCTAGTGGTATTGTACTCTAAACGAATTGGATCTATTAATCATTCTTGATCTATTAATCTATTTGCATATTTTCTGCAATTTAAATTTATCAAATTAAGAAGTTCTGTGAATGTGATAAAGAAGAATCATTCCTATGATAGAGAATAAAAAAAAATCTACAAAAATGTTAATAATTATGGGAAGAAGTAAGTTGTAACGTATTATAACTTTCCAGGTTTACCTTGATTTGCATTTGATTTATGTAGTTCCATTTTCTGCGTTAAACATTAGAGTAGACCCTCAAAGGTCGGATATCTTCCTTCACTAAATAAAAGGCATCCTTCCTTCCTAAATGACCCTTTTTGAAAAGGAAATGAAACGTTAAAAAATAATTAATAAAATTGGTAACAAAAAATGAAGAAAAATGAAAGGTTCAAGAAAATTTCAGAAATATGAAATAGGGGGAGGGATGAAAAGAATCTTTACCATACCAATTTTCAAAAACAAAAATAGTGTTGCTCTAGTTTACAGAAAAGCAAGCTGCAACTCTGACCATATTATTCCATTAAAAATATTTCTCTAACAATCCGTTTGAAATTAGTAGGACCATTTTAGAAGAGACTACCAAATTTTTATCAGCACTCAGATGACGAGGATAAGTTTTGAGTCTGCACCTTCTCTTTCAGCTATCGATTCACACCGGGGAGCGGAGACCCCGACAAATTTGACTCATATTCAACCTGCTTATAAGGCAGATTCTTCGGTGAAACTTTGTCTCGGTCAAGGGATTGAAGGGGAGATCAGGAAGGTGAAATTGGGCTTCAAACCAAGAACATTTTATCTCCTGAGTTAAGACATTAAGACCAGGTCACTATGACCCGAAATTCTCATGCGGGAAAATGGGTTCAATATTTAATATCTAAAGCTTAGATACAAAATGTATGCCACGGGAATCTATTTATCATTTGCTTGCCTTCTGTTATTATATTGTTCAGTTTGTTAGTTTGTTAAATTATTTTGTCTTTAGAATATTGTTACTCATTTGATAATGTATGTTTCTGTTTTGCCATGTAATAACTAAACGCCTTGTACCGTTTTATAGCTATTATGTAGCACAAAAATTGCTTTTATTACTTATTTTCGAATGCCAAATATAAACAACTTGTTAAACAAATGTTCCAAACTACTTAACTGGACTTTCTTTAAAATAACGTTTACTGATTCAACATTTAGCTAATTAATGGGGCAACAAAATATTATAAGAAATATCATTGAGAGCTCGCCGTGGTACCAAAAAGTCCATTAAGTCTGTGGAAAGAATAGATAAGGAAATCAGAAAATAGATATTAGTCAAAGTTAAATCGAGCTCAAAAATAAGCAAGTGTCGCCAAATGGGTAATCATTATGATTCGTATACAGAAATAGATGCTCATACTTCTTGAAACAATCCTTGAAAAATAGTCCGTTTTATTTTAATAACCAAAAAATTGCCTTTTTATTATTCAATTTTTGATTCGTAAATTTCATAGTGAAATTTGAACACATCCATTAAAACATTCAATCCCGTATTTTTAACTTCTCAATAGAATTTTCACTTTTATTTCATAATATCTACATTTTTTAAAATTTGTAATAATAAATTGAATTCTTATTCCTCAATCCTATCAAATAATATGGATTTTTTAAAATAAAATAACGCATTTCGCCATAATCATCTAACATCATAAATTGTAAAATCTGGTTGAACAAGCTGGTCACTAAAGGAATTTAATTTTAATCAACAAAATAATGGTAAAGAGAAAATGTTTTTAAATATTGTTATTTCAATTTCTACTATTAGTCACTCTCTCCCTAAATATATAATATCTTGTTCAAATTTGCAGTCGTTAATAAAATACTTTATATTTATCCACACAAGTTCAAATACATTTTTTAAAACTTGTTACGGATGACATTTGATTTTAATATATAGTTTTTTTCAATATTAATTTATTATTGATTCGATTCCTACTAATTAGTTCACATGCTCTTTCTCTCTCTAACTTGTTCAAATTTTCAGTCGTTAATTAAAATTCATTTTTAATACTTTAAATAGAGTTTCAGCAGTTTTTAATGAAAACAAATAAACAGGTGGTAATATTTGATTCCCTGTCAATATTCATTAATTTCTGAAAATCAGGCAATGAATAATATTTAAATTTTCACGTCAAAGTTCATAAAAAAGAATTCCAAACTCCTCAAATTAAGATTAACCTAGCAGATAATTCACTATTAATTCATAATAAAAAACCTATTAGAACACACTGTAGTATAACAATTAATAATCACAATATTATATAATACTATGGAATATTGATTAATATCTTATAATACACAAAATTGGGCAACAGGTTTGTTACCTGGGAAGAAGATGAATGGATAGGTCAACTAATAACTGCTTATCATTCAACACCGTTTAAAAACTTACTCCTTTTTCCTACAGATGGCGCAACGGTATTATTGCACGATAAAAATTCATTGCAATAATTGTATGAAAAAATAGAGAAGCAAAGATGTTCTGGAATTAGGAGAATCACTTTGCCTCTAATAAATCACATCACTTATACTATTGACTATAATATTGACTTTTTGTTGTTGTTCCTAGGTCTACTGTTGAGCAGTGGGAAGCGAAAATAACTAAAGTGGTGTCCATTCATTGTTTCCATTGGGTGCCAAATCAGAAGGCCGGATTTCAGAACATTTACAAGCTCCTTGTTCCTGGTGGGGAAGCGGCATTTTTCTTTGTATTGCAGGGTACATTCTATGAAGCCGTCCAGGATCTGCAATCTAGTTCGAAGTGGGGCCAATATCTCAAAGTAAGGCTCATTTCTTTTACAAAACTTTAATACATTCCTTTTTTTAATTCCTACTATTAGCTCACACTTTAATATATATATATATATTAAAGTGTGGGTTAAATTGTGGAATTAAAAAAAGGAATGTATTAAAGTTTTGTAAAAGAAATGAGCC
>JAOUZG010035803.1:1226105-1237526 GCA_026289955.1 Argiope argentata
TATATATATATATATATATATATATATATATATATATATATACTAGCCGCCTTAGGCGACCAGTTGGTTCGCCAGTATTAATGCTCGCTAAAATTTTCATATATTTTATGTAGCTGTGTCTCATAACGGGTTATTCACCAAAATATTTTTAAACCAAACAAATTTTGATAATTATATAATTCATTTATAATATTATTTTCTTCAGATGTTCTGTTCATTGTACTACTCATCTTTCTCTTTCTATCCGAGCAATGATTGTCCCAGGATTGATATTTTACTTAAATGGTGGAGGAAAAGGTCTAAAATTCTACGTTTTTATAGAATAAGGATATTTTAATTTTCATAAACGTAAACACACTAAACAAATAAAGACACAATTGGTTTTCAAGAGATGCGAAAAATTAAAAACAGCTTGGAAAATGCCGCGCACAAAGGAAATAATAGTGACCCACACACACCCTTCTTTTCTTTTCTTTTTTTCTCTCCTTTTTTTCTTTACTACTTTTCTTTTTACAAACCTTTTTTTCGTTTTATTTTTTTTTCTTCCCTGCCCAGACTTTGTTTGGAGCAGGCATAGATTAAATATTCATACCGTCTAATAATAAAAGCAACTATTTTCTTTCTTTTTTAAACATCCCGTTATCTATGAATGAAAACCAACTGACTTCGTGTATTTCTTTCTAAACAAATCATAATTTATTACTTCCTGCTATCTTACTCAGTTGATCTGGGGGGGAAGGAAATGAAGATTTTTGGCGGGAAAGTAAGAAAAGTGTCGTTTTAACTATTTTCCACGCAGTTTTTTCATGTTTTCTCTCCATAAGAACCATCCTCATGTCTTAACGAAAATATTTTTTAAAAATTAGCCGAATCGGCCGAGCCGTTCTCCAGTTTTGCGCTTAGCAACGCATTTCGAGTTGCATTTTTATTAATATAGATAGATTATCAATCAATTTACTCTTTGAAAAAAATTTAATTATCACACAACTCTAAACTATTCATGCACTTCATAACTCAATAGCAACTCCATAACCCAAATTTACTTGACTTAGAGATGGTGGGTCCTGCGACCCCAATGAGCTGTAAACCTAAGTACAATTTGATCGTAACACATTTCAGAAGTTTCTCAACATTCCTAATTACAAATTGATATTTCTATATAAACAGATAATAATTTGTTTAAAAGATACTGTCAACAATTTTAAATTTTCTAACAGCCACAATATTCGGTCACGTTAAGCGAGATTTTAAACCATAATTGTTCATAGGTGGCGCTGAAGATAAATAATTCCTCAATAATTAATTAAAACTTTTGACTTCTTACAAACACCATAAGAACTCCATCAAAAGCAATAATTAGTTATAGGGATCATATTTTTTTATCTTTAATATTCCAAAAATTATGCGTTTTAGCATTACTTTTGGAAATACAATGCGATATTTATATTAACAGAGCAAATAAAGTTTTCTTTTTACAATATTTTCTATTTAAAAATGAGAATTATTTGCCACCTCTTGCATAGAGAAATCCATTTAGTTTATAACATGAAGAGCACTAAATTTGAAAAATATCTGAGTTCTGTCAAATTAATTGTTGCATATCCAATTAGCACGACATTTCAGCTGAAGCAATCCTAACATTATACAGTCGCAAAATCAACTGAATTATTTGTTGACTTGCAAAATCATTTTTTTCCCTATTTCATGGTAAATTAATTTAAAAAGCGGATGTGCTTACCATTATTGGAAAATGAATTCATCGGCCTTTCATGTGTAATTTAAAGTTGCATAATTAATAATTTTTGGTGAACAGTAACTTTCACTTTCAATAAGATGCAACAGAAAATTAGAATTCTTATTCGCAAAATCTTTCTGACTAAACATTTCTATGGCACTTCAGTCGGTTTTCTGCTGTCATAGGCCTTAAATCCAAATCTTATTACACTATCCTAACTCGTCTGTTATTTGCCATTATCCCATTTTAAAAATTTCAGTAAAAAAATGGAGAATTAAAGTTACCACTTTTATTATTTAACCATTAATTATATAAAATTTTCTACGTAAGATTCGCGTGAACCAAAATAAGCCAATGCTCTTTGTCGAATTCACGAATGATAGTCTTCGTGAAATTAAATAAGTAAGGAATGTGTGATTGGTAAATAACTGATAATAAATATGCGGAAACTCGAGGATGAAAATCGGGAATGCTCCTCTTAGGGGAACGATAACGATCGCTGTGTTCTCTTAATAAACTAAAATCATCGCCTCCATGCCGCTCTTGTTAAGCCTAGTTCTAAGAGATTCGAGATGGAATCGTCGGGAAAAGAAATTCAGAAGGCAAATTTAATAGGATGATCAGCGCTCTATCTGGGCCTCCGAGAAGAGCGTTATCTCTTCTACGAGCTTGGAACATCAGAAAGGGGAAAACGATTAAGCAATGGCTGCTTTTTGCTTAAGCGTATTTCTTACAACCTTTTTCGTTTAGTCTTTTTATCTCTCTTCATTAAACAAATTGTGAAAAATAGTTTTAAATTTAAGAATAACAAACAGCATAGTTACACTTTGTTAAGTTGATGATAATTTTATATAGAGCTATTAAATTTAATAACGCATAAACATCATAGCACACATGAAATGTTTGAAATATATAAATTGATTTTAAGTTCTGGAATTTGGCATAAAAATAATTAAGGTGGATTTTTTTTCTTTCTTAAAATATTTTAATGGATAATTTTTAATACTATTTGAAAGGGAAAATAATTTAACTTCAAATTGCCAGAGTTACGTCGGCCATCTGATTCTTTAAAATACAGAGTTCTCCAAGAAACACTACAAGGAAATGTGATTAGACTTTGCCTCTCAATCTTTTTTCCCTCAACAATTTAAATATTATTATTAATATTAATACTTTATTTCCATGAATGCAACTAAAATGAAATGATTATATCCAATTATATTTTTTTTTCTTCTTTCTTTTTCTTTACGTAACTTTGCATTTCTAATTTTGAGCTTGAAATAGCTATTTGAAAATAAAATTATAAAAACAGACATACATTTTTCGCTGTGCTTTTCTTTCGTTTTCGTTGTCATACATATACCTGCAAAATTTGAATCTAGAATTTAACATAATATTATTTTTTTAATGTTGATCGTATATTTTCTGAGTGGGAAAGACTTTCATTGTCTCTTAAAATAAATTTAAACATTTTGAAACTTGCTACAAAAACTTTTAGTGATATACCTCCTCTGAATAATTATGCCAAATGCCTCTATCAATATCTTTATCTTTATCAATTACCACACAATCCAAAACTACTGATGCACTCTATAACTCAATAGGAAAATTTCCAAAAGTATCAAAGCCCAAATTTTCTAGACTTACAGATGGTGGGGCCTGCGACCCCAATGAGCTGTAACTCCCCGTACAAAAAAGTGTCAAAATGCATAAATTGCGGTGAATTAAGGCACTCGGCAGCATACAAGGGGGGGGGGGGGGGGAAATTCTCTAAAATCAATAGAAATACTCCCAGTAGAACACTCACCCAGAGAACATTTAACATCTTTACCAGGGTAAAATTAAACGATGCATTTCCGATGCGCAACTTCTCACCCCAACCACCCCTCAACAGATGGCGCCGCCAAACGATGAAAATATTGTAAACAAACAAATCAGCGAGATCACCGGCATAGAAAATCTTAAAGGAATTGACCTAGCTGAAATATTAAATATAATTATGAAAATTAGAAAATTTCTAGAAGAATTTCTCAAAATAATAAATATATTTAAACAAATGTCTCAAATAACTAATATCCCAGACAAATTTAGAGTACTCATCAACGAGTTATCTCGCAATGCTCAGGGCACCGGTGATTAACGTTCAGAGTTACCAACTTAAAATCGCATACAATTAAGCGCATACAATTGGAACACAAATGGGATTAGACAAAAAATATTCACGAACTCAGAGTCTTTGTAAATAAGCATAAGCCCCACGCAATCTTAATTCAAGAAACTCACCTGAGACCAGGAAAAAGTTTTTGTAGCAAATTATGAGGGTTATTATAATTATAGAGAAAATCAAGATCCAGCTCACGCCAATGGAGGCACTATGGTACTAATTAATAAATCATTTACCCACCATCAAATCACCCCCCTCACTCCACTATGTGGAAGCAACTGTCGTAATTATTATCCCAAAAAATATGGAACCTATCACCCTAACCTCGATTTACATCCCACCAAACTCTGATTCCCATATGTTTACCTTTGATTTAGAGACCCTAATACAAATCAGCCCTAGCCAGATCGTATGTGGAGACTATAATGCTAAGCACCGATCATGGAATAATAATCATAACTGTTCTAGAGGCAACACCTTAAGAAGTCTCATAAACAACGCGGGACTTGAAATTGTTGCGCCATCAGACCCCACCAGATTCGGAACAACTAACCACACCACCATCGACTTAGCGATTGTAAAAGATTTTTTTATTTCCTTTCGAAATCACCTCCATCCTCGAAATGAGCTCTGACCGCTTCTCGGTCGCTCTTAATTTTAATTTTAAATACACTCTCCCTATTGATAATACCAAAACCAAAACTAACTGGAAAGCCTTTAAAAATGAACTCAGCAGCACTATTTTCCCCTTTATTAACATCAACAGCCCGGAAAAATTGAAAACCTTGGGGAGCAAATAGAATCTGAAATTATCAAAACCAAAAATCGTAATTCATGCCCCTTACCTGATAATAAAATCTATATATATCCCTCCCTGAAAATAATCAACGCGGAAAGAAATAAAACGAAAAAACTCCATCAAAAATACAAAACGCCAGAATTGAAAAACCTCCTAAATAAACTCAAAATTTTTTTTAAAGACTAGCCCTGGAAATTGAACACAAAGAATTTATCAGAAAACTGGCTAATATAAATCATGAAAACCAAAACGTCTGGAACTTAGTGAGACCTTTTAAAAATAAATAAATAAAAACTCATCATTCCGGTGCTTAACGGTCCGGCTGGAATTGCACAAATCGACCTCGAAAAAGCAAACTTCCTGCCTAGTAGCCTGGAAAATCAATTTAAATTAAACAAAATTAATCACAAGGGAAATGAAATCGAGTTCGACGAAACTGTTAACCACTTTCTCCACGAACAGATGGCACTACATAACAACCTATCTAGTCTCTCACAGATGGCGCTACTAGACAACCTAAACACAATCCGTCAAACCCTCTGAAATCATGGAATACATAAAAATAAAATGGAAATTAGAAAAGCCATGCTTTTCGTGTTATGTTTAGTTCTATGTAATTCAAGCGACACTGGTTAACACAATATTTCTTTATTTACTACTTGCCAATTTCTCTGTTATAATACTCTATTCTCTTTCCCTTGGACTTGTAATTTTCTTTACTATTCTTTTCTTTCTGTAGTGTGTTGATAGATGGCGCTGCAGTTATTTAACCCCTGTCACGAAAATATAATGCGATATTTACTTTAAAAGAACAAATATAGGAAATTAATTTCTATACAATATTTTTCTATCTATAAGACAGAATCACCTGACAATTTATGCATAGATAAATCTAATTATAACATGAATACAACCGATTTCGAGGCTCGATGGTGTTATTAGCTCGAAATTTCAGTTTTTCATCACTTCAGCAAAAGTCAGTCACAAACTATATTCTATTTTTGTGAATTTAAAAAAACCAATTTTTTTTTCTACTTACAAGTTAAATTAGCTTGGAAATAATTTTTTTAACCTTTGTTATTGGTTGATTTTATGGGAACAACGGAGAATATGTGTTTTATGCTAATTTTACGTGTAATTAATTGTGCGGAATGAATAGTTTCTTCTGAGCTGTAAATTGATTTTAAATAGAATACAGCACAAATTTCAATTGTATAAAAATCCACAGAAGTTTCTGAGTCAAGCATTTTAAAATTTCTGTTATTTTAAGAACTAACATTATCAAATTAAAATTTTATTTATAAAGTTTAAAAAACAATTCATAAAAGAGCCCGACTTCGCCTAGTTGGGGCATTCGGCAAAAACTTTTTTGGGGTCACCTCTGCTTTAGCATTTTAGTAATTAAGAGCATTTATTAAAGAAGGAATAATAAAAAAATCTATTCGATTTAATGCCCCTTGCAATGAAGAACATTTATTAAAGAAGGAATAATAAAATAAAATTTCTATTCGATTTGGGGCCCTCAATTATGTGGGAGCAAGGGGCAGCTGCCCCTTATGTCCCTACCTTAGTCAGGCCCTGATTAATAATTTGTTGCGCAATTAAAAATAAAGAGCCATTTTGTATGTGTTTATTTTCCCCATATTAAAACTGGTTAGCTTCATTAAAATGTGCATTTACTTTTTATTAGTTTTTAAGTTCATTTTTAAAATTTTATAACTTTATTTATTTTTTATTTGTAATTCTTTATCAAAAATATACAGACTTATAAAAATAATTTCTTAGAATAAATCGCAAATTGGTTTGACATGCAAGAATCAGCAATTCAATTGATTTTACTTATACTAACCATATTTAAACCATAATTGAGATAGATGGCGCTGAAGATAAGTAATTCCATAATAATTAAATAGAGCTTTTGATTTAATACAAGCACCGTAAGAACCCTGTCAAAAGCAATAATTAGTAATAGGAATTAAATTCTTTCATCTTTAATATTTTATAAAAAGTGTAAAATAGTATTACTTCTGGGAATACAATGCGATATCCCTATTACAGTTCAAATAAAGATTACTTTTTATACCTCTTTTCTATTTATAAATGAGAATAACTTGCCACCTCTCACGTCATCGAGAGAAATCCATTCAGTTTATAACATGAAGAACACTAAATTTGAAGCATATCTGAGAGTTGTCAAATGAATTATTACATATCCAATCAGCACGAAATTTCAGCTGCACCAATCCTAACATTATATAGTCGCAAAATCAACTGTATTATTTGTGACTTGCAGAATCAAATTTGTTTATTATTATTATTATTATTCCAAGGTAAATTAATTAAGAAAGGTGATATCCTTATCATTGTTGGAAAGCGCAAATGATCCCTTTTATGTGTAATTTAAATTAGCATATTTAATAGTTTTTGTGAACTATAAGTTTAGCTGTCAATAGGATGCAACAGAATTTTCGAATTCTTATTCGCAAAACGTTTCTGAAAAAACATTAGAGGCACTTCAGTTGGTCTTTTGCTGCCATAGCCCATTAAATTCAAATTGCAATACATTATCCTAACTCCTCTGTCAAACGTAATTAAAGCCTTTTAAAAATTTCAGTAAAAAAAATAGAGAATTAATGTTACCACTTTTATTTTTTGTGCTATAACTATAAAAAACTTTTATTCCATTAATGGCAATTCAGCATCCCCATCTTCCACTTAAATGAACACGAGTGAAAGACCTCGTGAGAATAGTAGTATTAAGAACATACACGCATGGAATGTGCACAGAGGATATTTTTCTCTATGGTTTAACAACGCGGCATTCTTAGGGAAAGGATATTTCACTTAAGG
This sequence comes from Argiope argentata, assembly GCA_026289955.1. Lineage (NCBI taxonomy): Eukaryota > Metazoa > Arthropoda > Arachnida > Araneae > Araneidae > Argiope > Argiope argentata. The sequence continues at coordinate 1,233,654 of JAOUZG010035803.1, forward strand.
AGGATGATAGAGCTCGGCGTATAATCGAAAATCATCGCAGCTTAAAGTGTAAATGGGTTTATAGCTGATTATTGAATCCCCAGGATTTAAATCTTGTGATATTGGGGTATGGTACTATTTTACTTGACTAGATCAATTATGGTGCGTACCAGATTATTTAATGTTTCTTCAAGTTTACAAGCTTAACATTATGCTTTGAAAAAATAAAAGTGTGGGGGGTGGAGAATTTTTACATTGCATCAAACTGGACGATTCTGACTGGGCTAGAGAGTGAAGGTGCATCCAACTCGGTATACGTTTGTTTTCTTTTTCGTTCATGTTGTACACTGAACTTGAACTTGAAAGATATAAGGTATTGGGATTTATAGCCACAATGGCTTTTATCCCCGGTTTCCAGAAGTTAATATTTAAAAAATCTTGTCAATAAACAAACAAAAAAAAAACTCGCACAAATGTTGTTGTACACTGGGAGGGCTATTAAAGCTAAGTTGTCAATATTTATTATATTGCTGGAGAAATTTTTCGCAAGTTTTAACATATATTCTTTAATTTTTTTAGGGGGGGGGGATGCTTAGCACTTTCTGTATTTCTATGATACCCTCTAGCTGAGCCTATAATTCTTAATGTTCTGTTTTCTAATACAATAATTTTTTGTAAGTTTGTTTTGGCTGTCGCTGCCCATTTTGGCAGTTATAGGTTGATATTGATCTTAGGTAGGCTAAGAATACTAAGAATTACTTTGCAGTCGAGAAAAAAAACCGGGTTTCTGCAAATTAAGGAGAATTGTATTCTAAATGCTTTATTAAATTTCTCTTGTTTTGTCCATATTTGATTTGTAGTTTCAATTTTTATGTATTGTAATTTCCAGGTATTTTACTTCCTTTTGCGAGTCTATTTCAGTTCCGTAAAAAAAAAATTTTCTCCGTATAATTGATTTTTTTTTTTTTTGAAAAATAGTATTGCTTCTGCTTTTTGACATTTAGTTTTATTTTGCATCTCTTTAGCCATTTTTTTTTTTAGAATCACAACATATTTTTGTATATTCAGGGTTTCTCCCTTGTGAAAATTTGGTGGTATGATCAGCATGCAAGCTTATCATTATGTCTTTTTTCTGGGGAATATCATTTAAATAAATTAGATATATTACAGGGGCCAAAATATCTCCTTGGGGAACTCCTGCTCCAAGTCTTCATTTTGTTGAGTCAATCTACTTTATTAATACAGTGAATCATCTATCTATCAGATATGAGTTGATTAGTCCTATTATTGTTTTGAGGAATTTATATGCAATTAGTTTGTGAATTAGTCTGTGGATCCATACTTTGTCAAAATGTGCAAAGTTTTAAAACTTACTTAGTTCAAAACTTACTAAAATTCATATTTTTCATATTTGTTCATTCTCAAGATTTTCAATATTTTTCATGAATAATTATTTCATGATAAATTTTACATCTTCCAAACTATTAAGCAAACTGATTCTATTCGTTTTACCAACAAATTCTTTGAATATTTAAAAAGTATTTTAGTTTAGAAAGTTTCGTGCACTTAACAATGTATAAAAAATCTGCATTTAAAATATTAATGGAAAAGAAAACTTATTTGTAAATGAAACTATCTTTTATGATAGAAAATTGTTCAAAAATTATTTAAAAAATTTTTCCCTTGTCATTTTTCTAATATTTTCATTTATTTCTTTCAAATAAAGGCATTTTATTTCCTATGTCTTTGCACAATAAAACAACTATATTTCAAATCTTGTAATTTCCTTAATGTGCTTGAAATATTAATTTTCTGATTTGCAATTTAAATTATTTTTAATTAATGTTGCAAGGATTTTTTTGTGCATTTCTGTTTTGAATTAAACTGTAAGGAAATTTATTACTTCATTTCATAAAAGTAAAGTAATTATATATATATATATATATATATATATATATATATATATATATATATATATATATAATCACACTTTGGCGCCCAGACTGTACGCCAGTATTAATGCTCGCTAAAATTTTCATATAATATTTTATGTAGCTGTGTCTCATAACAGGTTTTTCACCAAAATATATTTAAACCAAACAAACTTTGATAATCAAATAATTCATTTATAGTATTATTTAGTATAACTTTCTTCAGATGTTCTGTTCATTGTACTACTCATCTTTCTCTTTCTCTCCGAGCAATGATTGTCCCGGAATTAATATTTTAATTAAATGGTGGAGGGAAAGATCTAAAATTCTACGTTTTTATAGAATAACGAGATTCAAATTTTCATAAATGTAAACACACTGAACAAATAAAGACACAATTGATTTTCAAGAGATGCGAAAGTTTAAAAACAGCTTGGAAAATGCCGCGCACAGAGGAAATAATGGTGACACACACACACCCTTCTTTTCTTTATTTTTCTATTCTTTTTTTCTTCACTACTTTTCTTTCTACAAACCCCTTTTTCTCTCTGTTGTTCTTTTTTTTTCTTTATTTATTACTTTATTATGACTTTATTTTGAGCAGGCTAAAGATTGATTAAATATCCATACAGACTAATAATAAAAGCAACTATTTTCTTTCTTTTTTAAACATCCCGTTATCTATAAATGAAAACCAACTGACTTCGCGCATTTCTTTCTAAACAAACGATAATTTATTACTTCCTGCTATCTTACTCGGTGTGGGGGAAGGAAATGAAGATTTTTGGCGGGAAAGTACGAAAAGTGTCGTTTTAACTATTTTCCTCGCAGTTTTTTCATTTTTCCTCTCCATAAGAACCATCCTCGTGCCTTAACGAAAATATTTTTAAAAAATTAAACGAATCGGTCGAGCCGTTCTCCAGTTTTGCGCTTAGCAACGCATTTCGAGTTGCATTTTTATTAATATAGATTGTCAATTTCTCTGTTTTAATTCTCTATTCGCTTTTCCTTTGACTTGTAATTTTCTTTACTATTCTTTTCTTTCTGTAGTGTGTTGATAGATGGCGCTGCAGTTGTTTAGCTCCAGTTACGAAAATATAATGCGTTGTTTACTTTAAAAGAACAAATATAGGAAATTAATTTCTATACAATATTTTTCTATCTATAAGACAGAATCATCTGCCATTTTTTGCTTAGATAAATCATATTATAACATGAATAATACCGATTTCGAGGCTCGATGTTGTTATTAGATCGAAATTTCATTGTTTGAGCACTTTAACAAATAGTCATCACAAATTATATATTATTTTTGTGAATTTAAAAAACCAAATTTTTTTGCTACTTAAAAGTTAAATTAGTTCGGAAATAATTTTTTTAATCTTTGTTATTGGTTGATTTTATGGGAACAATGGAGAATGTGTGTTCTATGCAAATTTTACGTTTGATTAATATTGCAGAATGAATAGTTTCTACTGAGCTGTAGATTGAATTTAAATAGAATACAGCACAAATTTCAATTATATAAAAATCCACAGAAGTTTCTGAGTCAAACATTTTAAAATTTCTGTTATTTTAAAAACTAACATTATCAAATTAAAATTTTATTTATAAAATTGTTGTTGTTGTTGTTGTTTCTAATGGCACTTGCCTATGGACAAGCTCGCTGCTGGACCCAGCAGCAGATTTTAAGCCGAGTGAAGCGTCTCTTGTTTCAAGTAGCGCCAACTAGGGCCAAGAGTACGACTTTTGCTATACACTCATCTCATTCGCTTGCACAACCCCTTTTTACAGGGGGGCACATTCACACATCTCACAGATAGTACACAGAATAACAACCATGCCCGAACCAGGACTCGAACCCGGGACCTCCTGAACACGAGGCAGACGCGCTACCCATGTGCCAGCAAGCCGGCTGTCGTGACTTTAATAAATGTTCATATTATAAGCATTTCAAGTAATT
>JAOUZG010035803.1:1241257-1263539 GCA_026289955.1 Argiope argentata
ATATAAACTATCTTTTGATAATTTTGATAAATTATCTTTTGATATTTTTGTACAAGCTTTGAAACACATCTTTTGCACTTAAAATTATGAATCAAATTCTGATACCAATTATTATGTTCCAAGAGAGAACAAATCATCACAAAATAATGGAAATCCACAAAATATGCCATTGATAAACTAAAAATTATAATGAAAGCAATATAAATCTATATAAATAAAAATGAATCACCAAATGTGTTGATAAGCGCAAAACTCAAGAACAGGTCAACCAATTAAGCTAAATTTTTATAAGTATATATTCGTTAAGACATAAAAAAGATTCTTATAGAGAAAAAAAAAAAACTACCAGGAAGATATTAAAAACAACATTTTTCTTACTTTCCTTTCAAAAATCTTCATTTCCCCACTGAAAATAAGCAAAATTTCAATTCCCCCCCCACTCCAATGAGGTTACGCTTACCATGTTTTTGATCTTACTATTTCCAAAGATATTGTTTATTTTCTTAGTGTTTGATGCATTTAAAATTAAACATTGTTAATTAATTGATCTTCCAGATTCAATCTGAATTTAAAGTTATTTTGAACTAAAATAAAGGTACTTTTCCCTTATCCAAGCTGAAGCAAAAAATAAAATTATTTGACAATTTTTCACATTAAAATCGCTGTAAAAAATTGGATGGAATTCTACATTATAGGGCTATTTTTCGCTTGCACCCACTAACAGAAAAATAACAATATGTTAGATAATATATGATTCGCAAAATATCAAATGCTTAATTTTTATTATCTTCAATAACTATAACTATAATGAGTTCTTGGATGTAATATTAATCATACAAAAATAGTAGAATAAATCATCATTCCCAGCTATTACAAGATGATATAGACTACAATAACTCAATCACTTTCACAAAAGAAATAATTGCAATAGCACAGCCTATAATTAAAACCGGATTCTATGAATTACACAAACACTTTCTATGAATTGGAGATACATAAATAAATATTAGCTCATTGCAAATATATTTACCTCAGGAAATAATGTTACTAGTCTAAAAAGAAATTTTCAGAAATTTTAAATTAACTACAATAACAATTTAAGTTAAATTCCAATACATAAAGAAGTATATTATAACTCACTGAACAAAAGCAAAGGATCAGGATAAACTAATGATCATTCCAATCTAAAACAGAGACTAATTAACTTATTCAAAAAGGTGCAGCCATTAAAGATTAAATTTATAAAAAAAATAAAGATTTTGTGACATATAATATTATTCTATTTGATATAAAATATTTTCCATATTTAATGCCATATATCTGAATTATTAAAATTTTATAACTATTAAAAATTTAATTAAAATTTATTCCAAAATTTAAGGTGTCTCATTCATACAACATAAATGTAGAATATACAAATGTGTTTAATGAAAAACACACATATATATCACTGAGAAATACTTTTTAAATTAAATATACAGAGAGAGATTATGCTCAAGAACCTTTCTTCTCAAAAATTCATTAGCAAATTTTTTTTTAAAACAAGACAAATATAAGATATTTATTAGTAAAGTCTCTTACCAGCATATATAATAAGTTATTATTTTTTTCCCAAATTTTGTAAAAAGGAAAATATTACTTCAAATACCATTCATTATTGCAAAGACTTAAATTTTTTTTTTTATTTGTATGAATATGATGGTGTTTATTTGAATGATGATAGTGTTTACTTAAATGATAATAGTGTTTATTTAAATGATGATATTTACTTAAATGATGATAGTGTTTATTTAAATGATGATTTTTATGAGTGTTTTTCAGTATATTTCTTACCACATAAATTACAAGTAAAAGTTTTTTTTTATTAGCATGGATACGAAAATGTTTCTTCAAATCACCTTCATGATGAAATTCTTTTTTGCATACATCACAAGAATATGGTTTTTCATTTGTGTGAATTCAATCTGGAAAGAATTACTAAAAAAATGTGGTGGCAGATCTAAAATCGTTTAATGTCCCATATTATAATATCATAAAACAAAATTACATACATTTTAAATGCTCAACTACACTCCTTTTACAGTGAATCCTGCATATTTCAATACATGATAAATATAATAATTTTTTGATTATACTACAGAATTAAAATAAGTGAGAAAATAGGTCAGCTACATAAGGGGAGAAAAAAGATGTCGGAACAAATTGCTTGGATTCTGGATAATATAAATTAATTTTTACTGGCTTGTACTGTTTTAAAACTAAAAATTTGCCAATTATCTTTTAAACTACTTCCCATTAAACAAAAGACAATTTTTTTAAAAAATTTCACGCTACACGTTCAATTTATTTCTCCACCGATAAATGACATTTGGGTATCGGTTGCTAAAAGTTTGTTTACAATTTGTGTTGCCAAATATTGAGTAGTATTGATAATTGTCGCACGGCTCTTCGTGATAAGCCTTGAGTATATACGGATAGCATAATCATTAATTATATTAATGTGTGTGAATTTGGATTATCACTTAGTATTTGACATTGTTTTCTTATCAACAAAAGGCACTTTAAAATGCATTTCATTGTAATTAAACGAAATTTTGCCAGACTCAATCTAATCTTGATGTGATTGGATAATAAGGAACCAATAATCGTGAGGGGAACATGAGTCCGGCGATTTCTACGAAGTAATATTCAATATTCAATCATCTTTGTTTTGTAACTGCTGTTCATCAACTTGTTTTGATTGTATTCTAAAAGAAATTCAGAAGGTAGCGATTTTATTTATTTTTTAATTTTAAATTGTGCGCTTGGTTGATGTAGTTATAAAATACCGGTTAATTCGCTATTTTATGATTAAGTGAATTTGAATTCAATTTTACGTAAGAAATCTGTTCATCTCAGTTTTCAAGCATATAGTACGCAAATTTTGGATTTCTTGCAGTGAATTCATTTATGAATTAAAATTTAAACTGAGTAAGATTAACATTCAGGCTCTTATCTTAAAAGTGTGCTTGGAAATCAGTGGTGAAATAGCTCGCCTTTCATTTCTGCAACCTTATTTATACATTTTTCATTGTCTAATTTAAAAGAAATCGATGACTCGATTCTTAGACAGTCAGACTAAAACAAAATCTTAACGTTTTTAAATTTTAAGTTGATTATTTCATGCTCTTAGAGTTTTTAAAATAATGGTTTCTACCCATGATACTTGAGCCATTTTTGTGAATTTGAATTTGTATGGTAATGTAAATATTATCTAACATGTAACTTTACATTGTATTTTATGGATTACTTTTCATTTAGCATCTTACCTATCTATTATATTTTCATTTTACATAGCCTTTTTTCATTTATGGTTTAAAAATGAAAAAAAATGATTAATCTTTGTTCTTTTGTACTGTAATAGAGGTAAAAAAAGTATTCTCCAAATATTTTTCTTTTGAATGATGTTCATTTATTAAAGGTATGGTAAAATTCAAAAACTAAACTTTAAGTCAAAATCAGTCAGTATTTTGTGATCTTATGTGCATAAAAGATATATATTGTCTTTCACTTTTATGAACTTAATTTTAAAAAATGAAATTTAATATAATTACAATTTGATTAATAACAAATTTAATAAATTCTGAAATATCTTTGAATTTTTTTATTAAATTATCTTTCAAATTCTATAGAAGGTCCTTTAATGTTATTCCATGTCATGACAACCAAAAAAAAAAAAAAAAGATTATTGCTTTTAATCTAAGATTTTGATGGAACATTTCATGCCTATTCTTTTCAAAGCCATTATTAGAGACTTGACCCTATGCTAACAGACAATAATGTAACCCTTCTTTATATTTTCTCCCATGCTTAATCACTGTTATCTATTTATGATTGATCATTTTCATAATTAAAACATCTGTATACATATTGATAGAATAAAAATCTGGAAATTGTGTATTCTTCAAATGTCAGAGATGTTGAATCAGAATATCAGAATGTCATATTTATTCCTGACAACAATTATAAAAGCTAAGAGATGCACTTAAGCCTAAAATTTGCTAATGCTATATTAATTAAATCAAAAGTTCATCAATGGCATATGATTAATGCTAAAACAAAACAAAATGAGAAATTATATATTACCATATACAATTATGTATTTTTTAAAATCATTATTAATATATTTAAGTCAAAAAGAATATGTATTTGAAGTTATTTCACAGGATTCAGATATTGTTATGAAGCATGTGTAATATTATTGTAAAGCGTTTACTAGCTGTTTTTCCAGTATTTTATAGTATTGTATTTAGGTTCTAATAATAGCTATTTCCAAATTTTGAGAAAACAAGTTCATAAATTTAAAAAAAACCAACTTATGGAAATCTACTTTAATTGCATACAACTTCTGTTCAGAGCTGGTGGTATTAAACATACATTGTATTAATGAAATGTTATTGTTTAACATATTAAATTGAAAACAAGATAATGCAAATGTACAAAATCAGTTGGCAAAATTGTCCATAAATCTGTGCTCACTGAGGATTTACTGTTTATGATTTTATACACAATATTTAGAGAAGGTTAAAATTTCTGTTAGTTGAAGAGAGTTTAATTTATAGCATTAGTGATTTTCAAATAATGTTTAATTGATTTTATGAGCAATGTTTTGGATTAATTCTCTAAGAAAAACAAAAATATTCTTTTTTTTTCTCTTCCTTTTTTAGAGTATATTTTGATTATTTAACATTCTGCTTCTAAAAGACTAAACTTATATATATTTTTTTATGTTCACAGGAATTTATAAATTTAGATACATATTAGCTAGAAATTGGGACTGTCTGCAGTCGAGATCTGCACCTCTGAAAATATTCCTGTTTTTAATAGCAGATTGAACTACTAAACAATTCATCTGGTAATAAATAGATTAAAAGGTATCAATACTATATATGTAATTTATAATATTTTAAAATTCTCTAAGAAATTTTTTTAAATGTCTAACATGTTTATCATATTAATTTCAGGTTTGCACCATCATCTGCGGAATATCCATGGATCACATTTCATTAAATTCAAATAACCACAGCTCCAATCTAATAAATTCATTAGATCACTTTAAGGCTGTAGATAGTTTTGTTGATGTCACTCTTGTTTGTGATGGACACAATGTGAAAGCTCACAAAATCATATTGTCAGCTGGGAGCAATTTACTGCGTCGTTTATTGCTTGCAAATCCAGCAAAACATCCAATTATTATTTTGGCTGAAACTAAGTATGACACTTTAAGAATAATTGTTGACTTTTTGTACAAAGGAAGAATTGATGTTCCGAGAAATGATTTGAAAAAACTATTGCAGATTGCTATCACCTTTGAAATGAATGAATTAAGAAATTTGTGTGAAGAAAATCTGAACAGTAAAAAAAATGACAATGAATTAAACTTGCATACGGGCTTAAAATCTCCTGATGTAAATGGATCTTCGCCTAAGAAAAAACGTCAGCGAAGGCTGTCAAATGACACAGATATTTTAATTGATGCAACAGTTCCAAAGAAAGAAAACCTTTATCCATCTTGCCAATTTGAACAGTCTGAAATATCTCTATTGACTGAAACTTTATCTGAAGCAACACAAACAGAATTTGTTGAATTTGATCCTCAAATAACAAATGCTAGAAGTCTGAATAAATCTTCCATAGAATCATCAATTGAAAGGGACTTGAATGGTACACATGTTCAAACTACTCAGAAGAAAGATGCATCTACAGAATGTAGTATTCAACCTCTTAAGGAATTAAGGTGCAATTTTGTACCAATAAAGGTATTTTTATTTCAAATAATTAATTTAAGGCTCAGCTTTACTGTACGGTCACCCTTGGCGACTTTTTCAAAAGTTGGCGATAAATAATTTTTTTTGGCAACCTTGGCGATAAATAGTTTTTTTTTGGCAACCTGCCGAAAACTGGAATTTCCCCAGAAATTGAGTTTCCCCATTTCGAACTTCGGTGATATATGGTGAAGTTGATTTTGTCTTAGCTCCCACGTTCTTTGAATTTTATTGTGATGGCTGCATGGGGAATGAATTTCTGTTTTTGTATGTTTTCATTTGTATAGTGAAATTTACATTCGAAAGTCAGTATCTTTTTGTATTTTTTTTGCAATAATTTGTTCTAATTTTTTGATGCTAATATGCCTTACATTTCTTATTTCCTAACATAACCCAAAAAAGCTTTGCACTTTTATTTTGTTACAATCCAGAAGTTCGTTATTCCTCTCCGAAACTTTTCAGCCATTTTCTATGCTCTGTTTTCATTGGTTCTCGCTTCGAAGTCGCCAGAATGGCGACCTTTGGCGGGATTTTGAAAAATTCGCCAAGGGTGACCGTACAGTAAAGTTCTACCAATTTTAATATATATATAGGTATTTTGATTATATTTTTACATCCTAAGATTTAATTTTGTGCTTTAGTCCTTCTATCATAAATCTCGTATCTTTTTAGGATATTTTTAATAAAATATTTTTCCTTTGTTTGAAACTTGAAACAAACATTATCCTGTTATGTAAAATTGTAAGATTATATTATACTTGTGGATATATTCCATGTTCTTGGGATATTAATATATATTTTTTTCAATAATGAAAAGTATCAGTTGCCATGACAACTTCATTATGTTTCATAATATTTGTATTGAAAATCTATTCTTTGTTTTGATTTTAATAGTACTTTAATATTTAAGCATCTTAGTTTTATTTATATAAATACATGTTTGATTATGCTTAATTGTAATGCATTGAGACTTTGCCCAATGTCATTATTTTAATATTTACAGAAATGTTAATTTCTAGAAAATGATGCTCATAACAATTCCTTTCCCTCTGGTTATAGAAAATTTAATGCTTCTACAAGTTTAGATTACTTCATTGCATTATCAAATAGATGTTTCTTTCATCCTTTCTAAAAAGGCTATTCCTCACTATAAGATTCCTTTTATTTATTTATTTTTGTTAGAAATACATTAGGTTCCAGAGATATGCTCACATAAACTAGTACCAAAATAAGTATCAAATTAGTGTTTCCTTCCTTAATCCCTTTTTTAAATTTCTATCTTCATATATCCTTCCTTCTTTAACCCGGCAGGACGGGCACCGCAAAAAGTAACACAAGAACAGGCTTGGGGTGTCAGCACACCCCAGACATATTAAATGGCATAAATACGAAATTTTTTGTAAAAAAAATTAATTGCTAAAGTAATTTGTGATAATTACACTTTTTGCAAGGCAAATGATAACTAATATGTTAAATTATCATAGTTTTCAAAATTATTAATGAAAAAATAAAAAGTACTCACCGTTTTTGTTTCAGTTCGAAAAACGAAAGTTTTCCCTTGCAACACTTGAGATTTTTTTTCAATTTTTATTATAATACATTATTGTAATAAAAATACTGATATTAATCAATTTTCTTAATGATTTAGGTAAACGTGGACCTGAAACTTTTGATTTTTGTAGTTATAACATACCGTTTCAATTTCTGAGTGTTCTCAATACATATTTTTGTCGCACCTCAGACACACGATTTTCGATTTAATATCCTTGTTTCTTGGGCACAAATAGCATCTCTTCCATGACTCAACTTTCTTTTTATCTTTTCCGATAAAAAAGCCGGTTTGGTCACAAACTTCCTCTGAAGAGTCGCATTCTTCTTCTAATTCAGACTGGTGATCACTGAATATGTCATCATTATCTGAATCATTTAATTCTTCTTCAATATTCTTTTCATCTGACGAAATCTCCTCTGAAATCCCCTGAAGTCTTGCCTTTTCTTGCCCCCATTTCTTGCCCATACGTCAAACGAGGAAAAAACCGAACAGAACGACTGAAACAACCCATGATTTCGCATTGAAAAATTCTAACACGAGCGTGCGCATGGGGTGTTCGCACACCCCAAATCATTCTATAAGGCTAAAATGGAGTCTGAATTCGTCGTTTTCAGACTCTATGCATGGAAAGTGACCTTAGAGGCAGGTACTGACGGACCAGACCACTTCGGTTTATAGAGACAGACAGCAGATGAAAATTCTTGGGTGTGGGGTGTCGAAACACCCCGTGCTCGTCCTGCCAGGTTAAAATACACTGGCAAAAAATAAATAAATATAAAAAATAAATCCTAACACCAAGAAAGACTTGTGTCCTTGCATACAAACATCTAGTAGCACCACTGAGAACATTGGAATAAGGTTTGCTTTAAATACGTGATGTAAAGTTCATGAAAGTTTTTATCTTTGAAATTTAACATATTGAGTTGATGTTAGATTATATTTAAAAAGACAAATAAACTTATCAACAGCTCACTGAGTTTGAATGAGTATGTGTAATAGGACTACAAGAAGGTAGATTTATGGATTTTCTTATCCTGATATTGCAGAAAGACATGGTCAGAATATATCCACTTTGCATGATTGTTGGGAGCAGAGGTATGGTACTGCTTTAAGATTGGGTTCTGGATGGCCACGGGGCATTACTGATAGGGAAGACTGCAGTATAATACATACGGCTGTGATACATTGTACTGCATTTGCAGCAGAAATTCTAACTGTAGTTGGTACCACCACAGTAACACACCAACTGCTAGAAATGGTTACTTCAAGCATAATTCTGATCTAGGTGCCCTTTAGCATGCATTTCACCGACTCCAAGCCATTGTCTTTTGCAATGGTAGTAATGTCTAGTCAGCTAATTGGAGGATGGAGTAGAGATCTGTTGTGTTTTTTGATGAAATTAAGTTCTGCCTTGGTTCCAGTTATTGCCCTGTGTTGGTCAGAAGGAAGTCAGGGGATGCCTTCAACCAAACTGTTTGTGGCCTAGACACACTGGACCTATACCTGAAGTCATGGTCTGTTAAGCAATTTCGTAAGACAGCAGGAGCACCCTTTTGGTTATCCTAAACACACTTCCTGCAAATTTGGATATCAATCTGGTAATTCAACTTGTGCTGCCATTTATGAACAGCATTGCAGAGAGAATTCTGCAACAGGATTATGCTCACTCTCATACTTCTGCTGTGACACAATATGTTCTACAGAGTATTGACTTGTTACTTTGGCCTGCATGATCATCAGGTTTATCTCCAATTAAACACATATAGAATATCATTGGACGGCAACTCCAGCTTCATCCACATCTAGCACTGACCATCCTAGTATTGACAGAAAAAGCATGGAACTCCACAACACAAAGTAGCATTCTGCATCTCTATGACACATTACTTGCGTATTTTCAGACTTGCATTCAACATTCTGGAAGTTATGCTGACTATTTAATGTAACAGCATTTCATATTGGAAATGCATATTCTTAAACATAAATTAACCTGTGATCTTGAAAATTTAACCAAATAAACTTAACCAGACAAATGCATTGTCCAAACTTCATCACTCTACAATATTAATTATATATATATTGGTGTTAGGATTTCTCCCCCCCCCCCAATCAGTGTACCTGATGTCAAAGAGAGAACTTTGAATTTAAATGTAAATAATTATAAATATAAAATAGTTTTGAATTAGCATGACTTATCACCCAAACTTTACACAATTCAAATATATGATAATAATACAAAAGAATGATGAAACTTTTATAAAAATCAATTACTATAGATTTTTAAAACATTTATAAAACAAAAATGCATAAAAGATTTCTAAACTATATTTTAAAGTGTAATGACTAATAAACTGAAATATGTGTTATGTGTGATTATTTCAGAGTATCAATCCTGAATATTTATGCCAGAGCATGGATATTCAGGTTAGAGCAGGATATTCAAATTTATTCTGGTTATGCTGAGTTATTGGATTGCATATTTGTCTGATATTTTTGCAATATATCAGAATTTTCACACTGATAATTATTTGAATTCCTCATTTAAATTCTTTTACTCCTCTTGCTGCATATCCCACATTTTCCATCGGCAAGTAGCAGAATTTGTACAACCAATTATTTCCGCTAGAATATTATTTGTCTATATAATTGTGCAACCCACTTTTGTCCCATTAATGATTTTAATTTCACCTTTTCTGGCTTCATTCAGATCTGGGTTAACAGATAGCATTAGTTACCCATGGTTCTGGAAATATACAAGCATGTTTTGCTGCATTTTGTAGGCTCTTTTCAAGCTCAAAGATGTCTGAAAGGAAATTTTTCACAATTTTTGAACCTATTTTGATTAAAGAATCACACAGCAAGAGGCTTAAAGTACAAATATCTCCAGCATTTCTTTAAGCGAGTTTAGCAAAAATTCATTAAAAACTTTTGAAATGATTTTAAAATGTTTTAAAGCTATATTAATATAATGTGTCTTAGTAAAGAAAAGTCATTAATTAAGCAGTTATTCCTTTTATTTCAATCTTGAGATAAAATACAGTAATTTAAGAGTTTGCTTGAGTAATCTTTAATTGAAACTTTTAAGGTGCATTGTTAATAAAAATATATTTCATGAATTCAGAAATATTTTCCCATTATATATATATTTTTTAAGTGAATAACTTAGCAATCAATACCACAGTCATTTGAAGTATAAATATATATTTATATACATTTTATAATAGATATAAATGTAATGACCTAATTAAAATATTTCTTTTTTTTTGTGCTAAATTATAAATAAATTTTAATTTTAAAAATATTCAAAAAATACTACTTTGAAATTAAATGAAGATTATGCATTTGAAACTTTTGCATGATGTATTTCAGTTTCTATTTGTCTTGATTTTTATTTGAATGTAAATAAAATTTTCTTTTATTCAACATTTTTTAAAGAAATAAAACAGAGGACTTGTGAAACTTTTATGTATGAAAAAATTCAAAAGTTTTATGAAATTGATAGCTGTTAATTTAAATATTTAATTAAATTGATTTATTCCACAATTTTGTTTTCCTTGTTAATTATGCCTGAGACATTAACCCTCGTGCCCTACCCTAATTGCCCTACTATAGGATTCGTTCTTAAAATATTTGCTATCTTTTACGTCTAATGAGGTTATCTGTTTTGCTTACCTATATTTAATTTTTTTTATGGAATATCAAAGAATACAATTTCTATTTAATTAATTTCATAATTTTACTGAATTTCTTTATTTTACTTTATTTTATAAAATTATCATAAATAAATGTAAAATTTTAATTACAAGTATTTAGTTACATTTCAAATTTAAATTTTTTTTGGGGGGGGAGGTGATGGCAATCACTAACATTTTCTTAAAGTGAGGCTTTTATTTAATATACCTGTCATTAATATAAAATAAATGAAAAAAACTAGTTGAATAAAAAAAAAGAAGCAGGGGGAATAGTTTATGTTAAATAAGATTAAAATTCTTAAATAAAAAATATAAAAAATTGAAGGATGTATTGAATGAAAGTTTTTATTTGTCTTGATCTTTATTTGTATGTTAATAAAATTTTCTTTTACAGCCATCAAGATTAAAAGTAAAACCTACATATTATGAAAAATCAGGTAAGGATCTATTTCAACTATTCCTAAAAATTTGTACCTTAATTTTTTTCTAATACTACAACAGATCAAAAACATGTTGTTATAACCAAAGTAATTCATTCCAATTCTTTTTTTCTTTACTTGACTTCTTTATGGTCTTAGGTATATTGTGATCTGGCGGTATCAAATGAATTTTAAGAAATTTTATCAAAATCCTATAGTGTATGTAGACGTAGACCAAGCTATATCAATTTTGTATTCTGAGCATATTTCAGAATTATTAGGTTTATCCCAAATAATATAATGTTTTTTTAAACAAGGACTTTTTCTAATAAAATTGAACTTTCTTAGTATTGTTAAACCAGGCGTAGTGGGACAGATGCGTACACTTGTTGTGCATACCAGTCGTAAAACTGTCAATCAACGGTCTTGTTTCCAAGGCGGTTTTGTTACTGTTAAAGGATCACTTCTAGAAGAGGTTGCAACATTTTAAACGTTATCTTAAAAGTGTCAGATTTGGCGAAAGTTAGCATGGTGTTTAACTCAATTTGGAATACATAATGACTTATTGTTTAATACAGTATAGTGCATTTTAAAATTCATTAAACAAAGTTTCCACTTTGTTTCCGATGAAACATGAATTGCTTTTAGATGAATTTAGTCAAAAATGTATGATAAAAATCAATGAATTTCTTCTTATATAAATACTGCATCCCCTTCGAAAAAATAATCTAGATTTTAGAAAATACTTTACTTTACATAAATTCCACGATTTGCGTTAAACTAAAGAGTTTCGTTTTCATTAGTTTTGATTGTGTTCCTTTTTGATTCATTTGTTTAATTCAATGAGTTCGAACACTGAAATCTATGTTATTTAAATATAAGTTGTTTATTAAGTTGGAAGTATAAATAAATGAGGTTAATATTATTGAAATGATTTGTAAGACGTAATTAAATACAAAAGCTATTCTTGATATGCCGTAAGTAGTAAAAAAAGCTTTCATCCACGGATTTTAATTTTCCATGTTATATAAGTTTTTAAAAACCCAGCTTCACAGTGGAAGTACCATGACAAATTTAAAATTTTCTGTTTATCATCGTAAAATAAAAAAAATATTAACAAAAACATTTTACCGAAATAAATTTTAAAATTTTAATTTACACATTACAGTAAGAATTTTTTTTCCTGCATTTCCAAATTTTTCAGATTATTCTTTCTGTTCTCCCAGATTTATTCAATTTCTTTTTCAATTTTTAATTTGAGGAGTACATTTCTTTGTTACATTTTTTGACTAATCACTTTCTTTTGAGGTTTGTCATATTTAAATACTTCTTTATCTAACTAGAATATTATGTTTACTTATCTGCATATGCATATAGTGATTAATAGTTATTATAAGTAGTTATTATTCTTCATATGCTTCCTAAACATTCTACTTTCACAGCATCAATGGAATATCAAGAGAATACAGGATTTTCAATTAAATGTCATGAAAGGCAAAAGAAATCTCGCTCAGAAAATTTTAAAATAATATTCAGTACAGTGCCATGTTATAAAAATGAAATAAATAGTTAATGGATAAAATTTTAAAAAAGTAGTAAAAAAGGGCTTTCTACCATATTATTACACAATTTTCTTGTAATGTCACAATTAAAATATCTCGAATTTCAATTTTAATTCATAAAATAACATAAAAACTGTTTCAGGAACTTAAACTTCCAGATAACACACACGCACGCACGCACACACACACAGAGAAAGAGAGAGAGAGAAATGAATTTCTAACACAGGAGCTAATGCTTTAAATTTGACAGGAAACTTCAAATTTTTCGTTTAAAATTATTCAAAAATTCAAGTGTAGAATATTCTGACTTTAATCTAAAAATTTTAATTCACAAAATAAGACTTTCTTCCAAAAATAAAAGTGAATAGTATATATATATGCGTCTATCTGCCTATTTAAAACATAGACATTTGAAAATAGAGATAATAAATTTAACACAAAGATATTTATTTGGAAAGTGCAATTAATATTTGGAGAAGTGCATTTCAGTGACACATTTTTAGAATTGAATTTTGTTATTTTAGATTTTTTTTATTCATTGATTTTTATTCATAGATTTTAAGAACTGTGTTAAGTATAGTTTGACACTGAAGGAATAATGCTGATAGTTGATATGATTTGCAAGCGTTCTTAATATATTTAGTCGCATATTTTATACTTTCCACCCTTGGCCATAATGTTGTAAAAATTATTTGTATTGTAAAATTTTAGAAAGGTATCATGGAAAAAAAGTCAATGTTTCTGTTAATTTTTTGTTAGTTAAAATTTCAAAACAAAAAAAAAAATCTTTTTTCTGGTCTTATTTGTACAGAGCCATTACATGCATACAAATGCAAAGTTTTTTCTTTGTGTTTAAGCCTCAAAATTTAGTTAAAAGGCCAATACTTTTCCTCGCCAAATACTCTTGCCAACAAATAACATAAGTTTTAACAAACCTAGACTAATTACTCCCTTCCCCCTTTTTTTCAAAGAGCTACGCATGATTTATTATACTTTTACGACCTGTACGCAAAGAAATTGTACGCATCTGTCATACAATCAAACCAGGTTTAATTGAGCTTACCTGCTTAATATGGTTTCAGTTCCAATTCTTAATTTTTTAAAATATACCCAATTAAAGGAAAGGCTGTGGTTGTAATTAAATAGCTGTTTGTGTCTGATTAATTCAGCGATAGATTTCTTCAAAAGATTTTGATTTTTGTCTGCATGATGTATTAGTAAAATTGTCACTTACAGTTTATTGTGTTTTAAACTGAGTGTTAAGTAAGAAAATTATTATTTTTAATGGCACTATGATATTTGTATTAAAGACAATCAGTCAACTTTTTTTTTTTTTTTTTTTTTGTTTAATGTAAGTGGTCATATTATACATATTCTAAAATATTGAGAAAAAAAGATTCATTTTATGGAGGAAAATTCTGACTTCTTTTTATTATTTTCAAATTATTTTTTCTACATAAGTAGAAATTATTACAAAACTTTGATTTATTACAAATGAATTTTCCATCTAAAATACTCGTGAACTCTAATAACAAAATATGGAATCCTAGCCAATCAGATGAATGGTGGTATTTGCAAAATCCAATAAATAATTAAAACAAAATAAATTTAGAAATAATCACTCAATTAATGGTTTAAAAATTTCAAAAACCAGGGAACGTTTCATCTTTCATCTATTTAAAAAATTATGATAATGAATGATTTAATTCTGGTGTTGAATAATTTTTATTATTTTATATATTTTATGGACATGTTTTTATTTGGCAAAATATTATATTATTTGAAATTTAATCATTTCTCATTTCAAATTTTTGGTGAGATAATAGATTAAAAGAAAGTGGCTACTACATAGCATAATGAACAAGGTTTTTAAAATAGTTCAAATTAAAAATTTGAAATTTAAAAATTCTTCACTGGAGAAGATGATGCCATTATCATCAATTATACCATAAAAGATTTTATGGAACCTTTTTCTCATGATAATTTCAAGTTGCCTACTTATTACCAAAGATAATCCATTATTGAATTGTGCATCGTATAATTACTTTGTTAAACCTTCATTACTTTTTAAGCAATTGATTTTTGATTTTCAATAGATTTAGGGAGAAATACAACATTCTTTTTTATGTACATGTTTTGCACTTCTTAAGAAGTATACAGCATGATATCATTACTTATTTACACGAAATTTTGTGTTAGTAAAGTAGTAGTTAATTATATAATTATATTTTCTTAGTACAATCTACTCATTATTTGAAGCATTTAAAACTGGATAAGAAATGCCTTCCTAAAATACCTTTTGTGTGTGTATGTGTGTGTGTGTGTGTGTGTGAGAGAGAGAGAGAGAGAGAGAGAGAATTCTATTTTAGTGATTATTTTAGAACAATTCAGAGCCAAATATACAAAATAAATTTAAGATATCACAAAGAGAAAAGTATTCTAAAATTTTGAAGTACTATATTCCTGTGAATCCTGTTCATGCTATTTATAGAACATGTAAGATAAAGTTTTTCCTGTAAAAACAACTGTCACTAATTTAACAAAACATTTACTTAAAAAATTTATAAAAATTGAAAATTTAGTAAACCAGTTAATGTTTCTTTCTTAATTATTTTTAACCTTTTAATTTTATGAATTATAGATTAAAGAACACCTCATAAATAAATGTGAGCAGAAGTGGTGTAGTTTGTAAAATATTTTTGCTGCTGAAAATAATGCTTTTATTAACTTTTATGGATAAATTTGTTTAACTTAGTCTGCTGTATCGCTTATCACATTTTTTAAATTGAATTAACAAATATTTTATTTTCATTTTGTAATTATTATTGTTCTTTTGATTATTTTAGATGATTCTGAGTCAGATACACAAAATAAATCAGTTCAAAAGAATAGGAAACGTTCACCGATTTGGCAATACTTTACTGCAATGACTTCCACTTATGCTGCCTGCAATATTTGTCAAGGAAAACTTTCCTATAGAACAACTGTAACAAATTTAACGAAACATTTAATTAAAAAGCACGGACTGCATAATCCAAAAAGTCGTCTAAGACTTCCAGAAGAGCCGGTAATACTTTTTTCTGAATATAATTATCATTTAAAATTTTTTAATTCAGTGACTAAGGCTGGTAAATAAAGAAAAATGAATATATGATTAGATTATTGAAATTCTAATAGAATAAGCACAAAATGCTATGTTATATAACACTAAGAGAAACTATCTTATTGTTATATATTACTGGCATTAGATAAATTGACAAAAAAAGTACCACTTCACTATAACGAAGAACTGCAGCAAAATCCCATAGCAAATAAATAAAAAACAAACATTAAAATACTTGTTCTGCATATTTGTAAATTGACCCAAACTGTCAATTGAAATTTTAAAGTTTTCAAGACATAAAGTTTTTATGAAATTTTAGAATGTCAATAGATCTGCACAGTGATAATTAATTATTGGTTACAATATACATGGTTTTTGATACAAAATATCAAATTTTGTTGGTGATTAACCTCTTACATTGCTGTTAATATTGTAATGAAAAATGATAAAGTAGAAAAATTTATACACACATTCTAAATTTTGATTTTTATTATTGTTTTGGAAAAATAATTAAAAATTAAAAATAAATATGTATATATTTGGACCTTTAGAGCAAATAACTTCTTTAAAAATCTTATTGCATAAAGGTGGTGCCATAATGATTGTTTTTTTTTTTTTTAAATTATTTTCATGAACCAATCATCCACCATATTAAATTTTTTTATTACTTCATGAAATAACTATTGAGTAGCATCATAATATTTATAAATATATTACTTAATCACTTGCCCTGTGACTATTATATCATTTGTTAATGTAATTGCATTTTATTGTTATTTATATTTATACCAGGAATGCACAACCTATGGACCTCAGGCCAAAATTGTCCTGCAAATTTTATTAATAAAATAAGACTAATTTAAAAGTGAAATGAGACTTTTTCAAATAAACAGGATAAGAATCTGATACGAAAGCGATTCTACATCAGAATAAATAATTTGCAGTTGTTCATCAAGTTTATGTACTTTTTATTTCCTGGCTTTTCAGTTTGTTCCCTTCATGGCTACCTGCGAGTACGATTTTTGTATATGAGAAGCTCACAGATGTGAAAAATTTCCACAGATGAAAATGCAATATGAGAATCAAATTCAAATCTTGTGTAAAGCATTTGATGATCTGTTTTCAGATTTTGAAAAGTGCTAAACAAAAATTGATGTATTTTCTTCTCCAATTTCTGTTAATGTAAATCTAGTGGATGAGAGTATGCAGTTAGCCTTAATTGATTTACAGAATTGTGATTTTTTCAAAAATCAATTCAAAGAAAAAAACTATATTAGAATTTTGTAAAGATTTACGAGAGGAATTTTTGTGTTTAAAGCAAAATGCAACTGAATGTGTAAGTTTCTTTGGCAGCACTTACATTTGTGAGCAAACTTTCTCACTAATGAATTTAGATAAATCAAAAATAAGAAATAGAATAGCATCTAATATTAAGCCCAGCATAAAATCAATAACTTCAAATATTCAGTTCAGCCATCTCATTAATTTTTACTAATTTTGAGTATTAATTTTTTTTCTCAAAATTTAAATTGTGTATAGTTACCAAAAGTTTTCCTCTGTTATTCTATTTCAAATTTGCCCCCCTTTTAGTAGGAATCTTTTTTTTTTAGATAAAGTATTTTAATCATAGCTATAATGTTTGTGTTTTATTCTTTTATTTATTGCATAATGTGTGAATGAGTAAAAAAAAAAGTTAAGTCATAATTGTAATTCCTGTATTGCCGCACACACACACAAAACAGTGTTTTCACGTTTTTAATATATTTTAACATTTATGCGGTGTTTTGGCCCTCGTCATGAACCCTTTTCATATTTTGGCCCTTCATACTGAAAAGGTTGTGCATCCCTGATATATACAGTACATTCTCAAATATCTGGTTTGTAACTATTTTTTTTTTTGTTTAAATTTATTTTATTGTTCAACTAATCATATGCTTTGCTTCTTTTTGTTAAAGTTTTATGCAATTCATTATTTTAAGTAATTACTTTGTTCTATTCCTTTGTAATATTCAGTCTTTTTTCCTTTATCCTTGTTTACTTTATTTGTACCAACAATTAATTTTGAAAATTACTAATTATAAGGATAGATACAATTTTATAATTCTAATGCTAAGTCACCACTCCCACCAGATTTTTTTAACACATGAAGTGGGAGAAAGAGAAAAATATTTAACTCTTCTCAAGTCAGTTTTCAAAAGGATAAAAATGATTTTATATTGATAAAAAGAAATTTTTGTTATACACTGTCATCAAGCTCAAGTAAAAAATAGTCCAGAAAATTTCCTTGAATACAACTAGTTAAGCCATAATCCAATCAAATTCATAGATTTTTTTTAAAAAATTATTTTACTCCCTGTTGAAAAAAGTTTTACGTATCAATTTATATTTATTTCTGTACTAACATTTTGGCAAAACATTCATTAAATGTATTGCTTATTACTTAAAATTAGATTTGAATAAAATTATTCATGTATTTTATCATTCTCATCCTTTTGTATTCCTTTAGTACTAATTTATTCCAATCATGTTTCATTACATGTTTCTTTAGAGATTTATGTGTGTGTGCATATGTGTATATTACATTGTTTTTGGAATTAGTATTTATGAATTTAATCTGATTTGACTTGAAAAACTTTTTTTTTTCTTTTTGTATGAGTTGCATTTAATTGTTTATTTTTCTTCTCACTTATTTAGTTGCTAAGAGTTCAAACTGAACAACTGGAGGTAAGAAAATCAATTTTTATGCATCAAATATTGCATACCTATTGCTATCGGAATTCTATAATCATGTTTTTTATACTGAAAAGAATAAGATGATCTTTTGAGTTTTTATCTCATGAATCAATTCTACAGAAAATCTATTGTACTTGCTAAATTTGTTAGTAATAATTTTGATTTGAAAAAAAAAATTAAAAAGGATTTTAAAAAATTACATTATAGAGAAAAAATTAAATCCTTGGATATTAAAATGTATTAGGATTAAAAAATATTAATCATTTTTTTACAAGTAACAGAAATAGTAACTTGTAATCAAGACAAAAAATTTCTGTTACATTTATGCTTTTAATTGTCCTGTGATGTCATGGGATTAGATAGATTAACCTATGCAATGAATAGAATAATAAACATGCAATGAATTACAATAACTTAGCATTTTGGATACGAAATTATATTTGAATAATATGGCTGAAACTAAATAGCCTATGTGTGGTCTCTAAAAATGATTAGTACTAAATAAACGTATGTATGCTATGATTTTTTTAAAATGTCATTGCAGTTTTAACAAATTAGAAAGTTTAATTTTTTAGAAAGTTTTAATTTTTATAAATAATATTATTTTCTAATGTGTTTAAATATATCATTTTTTTATATGTATGTGTTTTTTATTTTTGTACTTGAAATAGTGTTTTATATATATATTTAGGTATTTGAAGAATTAGATTATAATGATATTGAAGATGAAACTGGTATTGAAGATGTTGAGCATCTGCAATATGAAGAAGATGAAAGTATTCCATCAACTTCAACACCATGCATTTTGAAAATTACTTGATAGTTATTTTATTTCTCCAAAGCACATTGAATTTGATTATTTGCATACACAGTCTCTTAATTTTGTTGAAACATTCCTTATCATCAGATTATTTTTTTTGTCCCATATGTGTTATTTCATACTATAAATTGTTTCAAAAAATAATTGTTTAAATCTGTGGAATTTTACCTTTTTCATTTCTTTGCAAATATCCGAAGATAGTGAGCATTTTCAGCATTATTAAACTGATAATGGTATTTTATCAACTTCAACACCATGTATTTTTAACACTACTTGATAAATTGAATTTTATGTCCTCCAAAAAGAGATCAATTTTGATTGCCTTTAATTTAAAATCTTTAATATTATGGTAAAATTCCTTTTGATGCTTTTAACTGTTTGGGTGTGGGTTACTGTGCATGTCTGCTATGTACATCATCAAAATGATGATGTACATAGCAGACATGCTAATTTAGTTCTCCCCCCTTCTTCCTAATTTATAGAATTTTTAAATATTCATAATTTTTGTTCATAATCTAGCTACATTAAATAATAAGAATGCTAATCCTTGTCAAAAACAATCGATATATCAGTTTATTTACACTCTCCGTTCATGCTGAAAGAACTACATACTTCATTAAGTATATCTTAAAATTTCGGTATATTTTCCATCTATTACTACTTAGTTTTGAATATAAAGTATTATTTTCTTATGTTCTTAATACATATAGCTAAGATTTTAATCATTAATTTTGAATAATTTGATTGTTAGTAAATGAAATTAATAATCACATTTTTAACTTGAATGTTGGTAGGTTTTAAAAAATTGTAACTAAGTTAATTACTAATCCTTATTAAAATTTAAAACTGAAGGTTCCTGAACTTTATTTTTTTCTATCTTTACTTTTAATTTTAAAATTCTATGTAAATACAGTTGAATTGCAAAGTCAAAATATATACATTTTTAAGAACATTAAGATCATATTTATATATAAAAACCTTTTGCTGTAATATTTTTTCATTATTAACTATTTTATATTTTTGAAATTTTAAACTTTTGAAAAATTTCTGTTTGATAGAAAACATTTTACATCTAACTTTTTACATCTTGGAAACAATATTTTGAAAACAGGCTTCTCCATTTTTTTACAAATTGAAAAGAACAAATTTTGTTATTGTGCATGCTATTTGGTAGAAATTGGACCCGAGTTAAAAAGATTTAATATATTGTCATTATGGCAGGTAAGTACTTTGTACTTAATTTCTACTGCATTCTAATTTCTTTCAATTTTTAAGAAGAATTGCAGTTTATTTGTATAAAGATGAATTTAAATGTTAGCTAATTTCTTTATTTTTTAGTTTGTTTATCAGACCAAATTAAGCTAAAACATTCCTCCATGGCCTTTTGACCTTAATTGTGATTTCTTTTGTTCACTGGGAGAGAGATATCAAATAACTGTTTCTGAAGTGTGAGCATCTCGTAAATGAAATGATATCCAAATCTATTTTTAAAATATTTATTGTTTTATAATTGTTAATTTAAAAACACACATTTTGTTTAGTTTTTTCTGCTCATTTTATTTAATACCATAAGATTTTTTAATAGCAAGGATGGTTTAGAAAAGAATTTTTAGATCTAATTTGGATACTTTTAACATCAAATAAAAATTCTACAAAAATTCTGAGATCTTATATTTTATTTGTTCTTTACTTATTCTATACAATAGTATAATAAACTACTTAATTAAATGTGGAAATGGCAAGTAAAAAAGTAATTTTTTGGAAATAAAATTCCAATTTGTTTTATGCCTTTTTTCTTTTTGAAAATCAATTCAAACTCTCCTTCCCAGGCTAGATGTTTGGCTATGGAATCCCTTGATGCTTTAAACATTTCAGAATATTTCTTTGAATTATTCTACTTTTCTTTAATTTTTATGTCAGTTATTACCCTTTCATTGTTGAAGAATGTATTATTTTTAAAATTTATTCCCAAAATTCCAAAGAAGTTCTCCATTTTATCCCATGGTGTGAAAAAGCTTCTAATATTGCAATATAAATTTAGAAAAATAATAGCTACATTGCTCACTATTTCTAGTACCTCTATGCTTTAAGTATGAGCAATTCTACAAAGAATATAAAATAAAATTTGAAAGAAAAAAAAGCATTATATTTAATAAAGTGAAGATCATATGATTTTGATGGCATTAAATTATTGGCTTCAATAATTTTGATCCCTTTAAGTAATAGCTATTGTATTCATTTAGTTTTGCCTTCAGTAAATCTAATTTACTTTATTATATTATTATTATTATCACCTAATAATGAAAAGAATTTGCAAGCTTTTAATTTGTACTGATTTGCAGTAATGTTAGACTTTTAAATCAAATTGTAAAATATTTCATCGTACATTAAATACCAAGGATTTTTACTCTCAGTTTTAATCTTGTCTCTCAGTTTTAATCTTTAATTGTGCAAATGTGAAAATGTAGAATGTATTGTTTGTTGTGGTGCTGATATTGTATGTATAATATGACTATAAAAACCATCTAGATTAAAAAATTGTGTATTTTCATTAGATTACTCTATGTTGAATATTATATTTGAAATCAATATTGATT
>JAOUZG010035803.1:1263939-1289140 GCA_026289955.1 Argiope argentata
GCCTTATTACCAAAATATTTTCTGATATTTTATGTTTTCTACAGTTTGGATTTAAAACCAGTTCTTATTTTCAACAACCTTCTTTGGCCCTAGTAAATTTGTTCGATGCCTTTTCCAAGACAATAATATTCCAAAACAGTAACATATTTGATTAAAATTTCATTGAAATACCATTTTATCAAATTTTTCCAAGTAATTTGGAATGTTTTTTGGCATTATATTCTTGTATTTACAGGACAATCCAGTGGTTTGATTTTTATGAGGATAGAATTCAAAAGCTAGTTATCAAGGTATGATAAATCTCTCCAGATTAATGTAAATTATGCAAACTTTCATGTAAAAACAAAATAATAATAAAAAAAGAATAGTCGTGTCATTTTAATTTCAAAATGGCATTTACTTAAAAAATACGATCTATACCTTAAATTTATAACAAAATTCAATCAAACTTGCTTAAATAAAAAAAATATTATCTGAATTGTGGAATATTATTATGGATGATTATGATAGAGGCTTATAATCTCAACAAAATAATTTTTTTAACTTAAAAACTGTCTGGATCTATATTTAAATAGAGTGAGTTAAAAATTTCTTTCATTATTTTGTTTAAATTATATTTTAATTTAAATTTGCCTTAAAAGTGAGGATTTTGAACCAATTTCTTTAAAAATAATCAAAATTAAATTATTGTTATTCATACAATATGTAAGATTTGCATTATCTTCAATGTATTGTTTAATGTCTATTTTTCTTACAAAATTTATTACTTAAAACTCTTTATATAGATATAACAATTAATGGGAAAAGTCTAGTTTTGAAGGGAAAATGAAGCTCTGAAAATTGATAGCCTTCTGTTATCTAGATAGATTAACCAAGCTCTACACACTTTTAGGGACCTTCCCCCCACCAAAAAAAAGTACTTTTTAAATTTTTATATGTAGGAATAAATAACAATAGAAGAAATAAATGCAAAAAACCTCATTTCAAAAGTTATACAAGAGAAAATAATCTTTGGTAAATGAAAAAGATGCTTCATTTAGGCAATTACAGAATTTATTTTCATACCTTAATAAATTATAAGCTCACACAAAGTAGATAATAAAATAAACTTGTAATGGCCAAAACAAATTGTATTGAAATGTTTACATTTTTTTGCACGATAAAGATAAAAGGTAGGCAATATTTAATATTATATGAATTTTTTAATGCTCATAAATTATAGTTCAAAATAGGTTTTCTTTAATACTTATTCATTCATTCATATCTTACAGATTTACAGACATTCAAATACGCAATAATTTTTTTTAATGAATTAATTATTCTTCAAATGCACATGAAGAAAGCATTTCCTCTATTGTATGAGGAAAGATATTTCAACAGTACCATGTCCATGTGATCTTTTCAAAACATTTCAGTCTATAAATGAAGAGATAGGATTTTGATAAAGCAAAAGAGTAATCTGTAAATAATGAGGAGATGTATAATGTACCACATATTACAAATTATCTGTTAGAAGAAATAAATGGTAGCATAAAGCCACATTATTGCTATTCTATGAAAATATGATTTCTATAAGCCCATCATATAAACATGAAGGAAAAGTGGCATCCCTCTACACAATTAAATGCAGCTTTCTTATAATGAGATACCATTCACTAAAAAAAATGAACTATCAAGGAAGACACTTTATGATTTCCAGACCCATAAAAAGTAAAGGAAAAGTTCATCATAAAGTTTGCAGCTCTTTAACCATAACCAATGATTTTTTTAAAAAAAAAAAATGTCTGTAGCATACTGCTTAATTAGACAAGACATTAAAAGTACACCAAAGAATGCATTTAAAAATTGAATTTAATGATTATTTTTAGTCAGTCAACATCACATATTAAAATAATTATAAATTTACAATAACTTAGGAGAAAAGTTTATATAAATACTGTTTTAAATTTAAGTATAATTATATGGACTATTATCTGAATTAGTATGATACTGATTAGCTCAAGAATGTGAAACCTGTGACATGCAAACGACCATAGTAAACATTATAACATACAAAAGTTCTTTATTTTGTTAAATTATCATATTAAGTCATTAAAATTTAAAAACATTAATGTGAAATTATTCCCATATATAGAAATATTACTAGCAAACACTTTCATTTATGAAAGAATAAATGGCCTTCAGTCAAAACTCAAATTAGACATTCACTTTGGATCAACTGAAATTAATCATTGAACAGAAGATCTTAGAGAAATAGTAAAAATGGCAACAGAAAAAAGATACCCAGAGTGAGGAATATAACATTAAATTTACTATTAATCTATTACTAATTTTTTAAGATTGTTTGGGTAGTGGTATTTTGGATTTTAGAGGATTGATACATCTCACCATGTGGTGATGTCCCTTAACTAGGCACAGTTGATGGACTGAACACAGGTTGTTCTTTTTCATTGATTATGGAGTAATTCTTGGATGAGAATCTCCACAATTTTTAATAGAACTGATGGTGATGAACTGCATATAGCAGGTTCAAAGAGCACAATTCTTATTTGAATTGTTATTAATAGTTCATGAATGCCGAGAATTAAATTGCTATAATACAAATAAAACCAATTGCAAAGTAGATTTTCTGTAGAGAATATGAATGTCATGAGAAAAATTAGTTCAAGAGAGATTGAACAATTTACTTAAAATGGAAGCTCTATTTTCTACTACTAAATTTACCTACAAGACATTATTCCTTTTAACATAAGTTTCTAAAACTTTCCTTTTTGTATCTCAAAAAGTTCAATTATTTGTTTTCATTAAGTTTCATTTTTTGATAAAACTTGGGACATAAGGCTTTTAAATCACTTCATATGAAAACATTAAATAGTTATAACAATTTATTTGCAACATTCCACTAAAACGAATACATTTTTAATGAAAAACAGTATTCTGGGATGCTTTTTAATGATTGAATAAATTCTGGGGAAATAAGCTGCAGTGTCATTGCAAATACATTCTGCTTATGTATTCTCTTCTAATTGTCTTGTTGCTGTAATGAAAAGCCAAAATACTCGTTTCCTCTATTTTCTGGGGCAAATTGGAACATACCAGGATAATTATGAAGGCTGCATTGTGTAACACTGATTAATTAATAAACAAGTTTGATAAAAAAAGACAATAATAATAACTAATTTAATAAGCTCTTGAGAACATGATTATGCTCTCATATGAATTATATTTTCATTTTCCTTCCCACAAGAACATTTTGAATCAAAGGCCATTTCTGCAAAATCTATTCCCAAATACTGTAGCTATTTAAAAATCTAAATATTTCACGAATGGAGGTGTTTTAATGTCCAAATTATAATTTATTGTATAATTTTCTACTTGTAAATTTCTTTTTGACTAAAATATTGCTTGCAAAGAAAGGAGAGGGTGTCAGATTTATCTTAGGGTTACAAGAATGAAGGAATTAATTCATTGAAACAATTACAGAGAAAAAAGTTTAAATTTATAGTTTTTCAACATGAATCTTTTGGATTAAATAAATGTCACATAGCTGGATTCACTTTAAGGACATTTTCACTTTTAACTTATTTCTTTCTCAACTGAATAAAAATATAATCTATATACCTTTATATAAAAATAATAAAAATTATCATGTAATTTGATATTATATATTTCAGTGGAAGTTCATTTTTAAAGGGATTTATTTTATTTCAAGATTAGTAAGCCTCAAGTTTTTGCATTTGACTTATCAGAAATTTCAAACTGATGAATGAAACTTTATCATAAAAAAATTTCTGAAATGAATTAATAAATGATTTTCTTACATAAAAATATATATTCACTATTATTTGAAATAAGAATTAAAATTTTTTAACTCAAAATGAAGTTTTGAAGATGATTTTTTTAAATGATGATTTTTCATAAATCATTAAAAAGGTTGTAACGTAGAGTAAAAAAAATATTTTTAAATAATGAAGAACTTCATTTATGTTATCTACACTTCAGAAGATGCTATACAAATAGTTATGCTAAAAACAGGG
This sequence comes from Argiope argentata, assembly GCA_026289955.1. Lineage (NCBI taxonomy): Eukaryota > Metazoa > Arthropoda > Arachnida > Araneae > Araneidae > Argiope > Argiope argentata. The sequence continues at coordinate 1,267,977 of JAOUZG010035803.1, forward strand.
GAAAAAAATTCTTGCTAGTTTTCTGTAAGTCAAAAAGTTGCAATTGTTAAGTGATTTTAATTAGAAAATAACATCAAAAAGAGAGAGAGAGAGAATTTTCAATATCTTATAATATGGCCCAGAAGAGGTGCAATAACAAATTTCTCAACACATTAAGAAATTCGACTCTCAACAGAATTTACTGTGAATATTCTACACAAACAAGAATTAAATCTAAGAGATTATTGTAGCTAAGTGGAGATTTACAAAGTGCCTAGCTGGTTATTAAAGATAGTTCATTTCATATTCTAGAAATATAAAGTTTTTAAAATTTGAATTAGTGATGTAGTTACACTCAGGTGAATAGGTGTAGATAGATACTTGACAAGGAAAACAGATTTGAGAGTTCTAAAATAAAACAGATTCAATGTTTATGTTTGTTTGAACTTTAAAATTATTCTGCTGCAAAAACCATACTATTTGTAATATTTCATTGAAATTAAAAATATACAGTATTCTTAAACAAGTTACTCATCAATATTTAAAGCTCTTAAATTTATCCAGCTGTAAAGCCTCAATTAAATTAAAATAATACTAAAATAAATCCTAATGTAGCAAACTGAAATCCCTTTAAGAAATGAAGGTAAAAATTTATGTTTGAAAGATGGCAAAGTAAAATATTCTTTGTTAAATTCAAAAGCTATTTTAACTGGGTAAATAAGACACATAATAAAATACAACACACGTTTGAAAAAAAATAACAAACTTTATTGAATTCTTTATATATTTTTATGACATCATTGAAATAAATATTTATTATCCTATGTCCTTTTCTAATGTTTACAAATTATAATAGTTATTTACAAAGTAAATCAAAATAACTGTTTTTTTTATAAGTGGACATGATAATTTTGAAGATAACAATTTATTTAATGCTATTTCATTTATGGAATCAAAAATTGCAACAATTTGCATACATCAATTTTTGATGCACTAAAATTACTAGTATATAAATAGGAATGCAACAATACCATCATCTTCATATGGGATTTTCTTGTGAATGCATTAGTCAGAAAATCAGAACATCTAATCAAGAACACAAACTATTTCTATAAAATAGAAACATTACACACTATCCCTTCATTATATTTGCATTTCAAGGGGAAAAATCAAGTAACTCGGGAAAATGTCATTGCTATATTCTATTATGACAAGGAGTTTTAAGAAGGCTTTCATTTTTAAATAGTGCATAGTGATAATGTTCCTATCTATTATGAAATGTAACTCCTTTGGAATGGAGAAATACAACATTGCATATTAAATGGAAATGACATAAAGGCATGGTAATTTCAACATTTCTCAACAAGAATTAAATATTATTATATTCTTCAACAAAAATTCAACATTATAGCAACATTCTTGAATAACAATAGTGATGTTCATCTTAAAAGATATTCTTTTCCATTCTCAATTCCAAGATAATTAGAACAAAATTTCTATAACACATAATTTTATCAAAGAAAGTAAATCCGATTTGATCAGCAATTGTTGAATATTTATAGCTGCACATTTGAATAGCTAACTGCTTGAAGTCAAGAGAATTCTTTGTTGCAGGCTTTTCAAGAAATAGGTACATCTTTTAAATGGATACGACAATGATTCTGCAAATGACATAGCTGAGTAAAGGCCTTACAGCACACCTTACAAGAATAAGGTTTTTCTTTTGTATGAATGCGGGCATGTTGATTTAAATAAAATTTCTGGGAAAATTCTTTTTTACATACATCACAAGAAAATGGTTTTTCATTTGTATGAGTTCGATAATGTTGATTTAAATGACTTTTGCGGGCAAATAACTTATTACATACATTACAAGAATAAGGTTTTTCATTTGTATGAATTCGTACATGATCAATTAAGTGACATTTCTGAGAAAATCCTTTACTGCATATATCACACAAGAATGGTTTTTCATTTGTATGAGTTCTAAAATGTTGAATTAAATTACATTTGTGAGAAAACTTTTTATTACAAACTTCACATGGAAAAGGTTTTTCTTTTGTATGAGTTCTATAATGATCATTTAAATATGATTTCCGACTAAACGCTTTCTTACATACATCACAAGAAAATGGCTTTTCATCTGAATGTGTTCGATAATGCTTATATAAATTATATTTCACAGAAAACACTTTATTGCATATATCACAAGAATATGGCTTTTCAATTGGACGAGTACAAAGATGACTTTTTAAATATGATTTCTGAGAAAATTCTCTTTTGCATAAATCACAAGAATAGGGTTTTGCATCTGTGTGAGTTTGATAATGCATACTTAAACTACACTGCTGAGAAAACTCTTCATTACACATATTACAAGAATACAGTTTGTCCTTTGTATTAGTGACAATGTGTGTGTGCAAAGTATCTTTCCGAGAAAACTGCTTTCCACATCCATTGCAAGAATATGGTTTTTCTTTATTGTGAGTACTAAAATGTCTTTGTAAATGATCTTTTCTAGAAAACTCTTTTTTACATACATCACAAGAGTATATTTTTTCAGTTGCTTGAGCTTGACAAAACATATTTAAGAGAATTTCTGAGAAAAATCTTTCTAATTTATAGCCAAAAAATGTGATTCTCTTTTTCTTTTTGAATAAAAACAATTTCTTAAATAAAATTTTGAAGAATATTCCCTGTTATATACATCACATGAATATGGTTCTGCATTATGCAGGAATGAGAACACTTCAAAAGACTATGCTATACCAAAACATCCACTGCCATTCCATTTGAATGATTTTGATCATGCTTATTTAAATTATCTCACATATTACACATAAACTTTTCTTTGGACATATAAAATGAAATTGTGAACTTTGTACAACTATCAATGGCACCATAGGAATGATTAGTTCTTAAGAATGAATATTTCTGGAATTCTTAGATCTTGAAAGTAGCATAACAAATGCTAATTTCCATCTTAATTATCAAAAAAAAAAGTGCTGAAGTTATAAAAGTAATAACTGACCACTAGAAATTGCTTTATATTTGATTTTTAAAATGCCTGTCTCTGCTTACTCTGTAAGAAGAACCAACACACATTTTCATTTCATCCATACATCAAGAAAGGCCACCTGAAAAAGAAATATATTTTGAGCACTACATAATTTCACTATCCCTGATGAATGTAGAATAATTTTTAACTCACATAATAAAAATAATTTTTTGTCTTAATAAAATACTATTTTAGACAGTAAAATGAAATAAAAAATTTCTTCTATATTTTTTATCATTTAATTTTCTTGAGTATTTTCTAAATTTGATTAAATATGTATTCTTGAGAGAGGTACTAAATTAATATTATTGAATGGGGGTGATATTCACAATTGCAATAATATGAAGGATATATACTACATATGCATTTTCCCTTTTAGGTCAAAATGAAGGGAAAAGAAATAATAATCATTTACAAACATGAAACTTATTGTGATAAAAAGAACAGGACATCGGTTGAAAACTTAGGACACCTATCCGTCAGAATGAAAAATGAGAAAAAAAAATCTTCGTTAAATATCCTAAATATCAGTGTTTGGGTTGAGTATTAATGTTGAATGTCATTGGAACTAAACATTAATGTTTTTATAAACATTTTCAAAATAAAATGACATGAAAGAGTAAAAAAAATGCTATGTCCTAAATACCATGAATATAGAATAAATAACTGATAAAGATTGGAGGTGAAAAAATTATACAATGCACCAAGTTTCTATTACCTTATCTATTAAACTGTTAAAAATTCTCTAGTTAGCATGTAAGGTTCCATGCATGATACTTCTGCAACAGCTGTACATATGTGCATACTAAAATATTATTGTGCTCCATATTGCCATGCGGTTTTCTAGAAACTAGTAGGTGGCAGTTATATATAATAATTTCTATCATCACCTAAAAAAATGAAACTTCCTTGAAAAAGGAAGTACAACTGAAAAATCAGCTCACTCTATAGCTTCTTATTTTATTACCACAGGAACTTCTAGTAACAGTCATGCTTCTAATGTAAATGTTTTTCCTATCCTATATATATATATATATATATATATATATATATATATATATATAAACTGTTTGAGTATGCTTGATTTCCACTACATCATTTATAAAAACATATAAAGAGAAGTAGTAGCTTTATAAAAAGTTGAGTAATTTCCAATTAAAACTGTAATAGTAGTCTGAATTATTTTTTAAATATTGTTTAGTCAAACAAATTTAAATAGTAATGTTAGTTTCAAAAGCAATCTCAATATGTTTTAGTTATAATGCATACAAGAAATCTTGATTTAAAATGTTTGTTTTGCAAATATCAGCAGTATTTAATATTTCTAAACCATCGCACAAAAGAGAAGGTTTATACAATAAAAAGTATTTAAAATTGTAGCAAGTAAAGATTTGTTTTAAAAGCATATTCTATTCTGATTCCAATAGACTTCATCTAAGAATTTTTCTGAAGAGAACAATTGCTGTTAAGCTCTTAACATTTAAGTATTTATTTAAAATGGTTTACAACAAAAAGAATACAGACAATTAAAATGCAAAAATACTAATAGTATTGTTAAAAGAGCTTATTAAAATTATTCATAAAAGTGTAAAAATAGTACAATTTACCAACAGTTCAATTCGCAAAATTTTCCTTATCTTGCACAAATTTAATAGATATTAAATACATTTTAGAAATCATTTCAATTAAGGAGAAATCAGACAAAATATTTGGTTTTGTTTAGGAAAAAAAACTCAATTGTGTAAAGAGCGTCCATACTAACAGTATTATTGATTAAAATTCCAAATAACATTCAGAAGTAACAGAAGAATGATTCATTACTTCTTTCTACTTATTCTTTCAAATGAATTATATTAAATCGTAGAAACGTTAAGAATATTCAAACTGTTTCTTTCATTACAGACACATTTTGGATTCTGAAAGAATTGTGAAAGCACGTTTTCTATGCTTTAAATGTCAATAACAAACCACTCATTTGAAAAATTGTCACTTGTAAACAAAACTCACCAGGATGTCCTGGCCTGGTATTTGGAAACCGGAAGCTTACACTTTATTGACGGTTGCCACTAAAGATTTGTTATCTATGAAATCATTGTTGAAACTGAAACATAATAGTGTAAATATGTCTCACAATTCTATGTTCAGCGTATCAATAAAAATAAATAAAATAAACAGTTGTAACTAAATTTTCTGGCTTACAATTCAAACGGATTGAGAATTCACTCAAAGGATAATTCCTAGTTTTGATTGAAGTTGGACCAATTCTATTGCAAATTTTCAACAAAATGTTTCCTCGAATTTCCCTTCAAAAGCTGTACCTTGGAGGCAGTGAAGATTATGTTTGGACTATTAACAGTAAAAGTTTGGGTGCGGAAATGGAAAACCATAACAACCTTCTTCGAACTGCAGGAAACAACCGAAAATTGTTTGGAAGAAAAGTAGGGTATGGTAATTTTTATCTTAATAGGTGTTTTTCAGTCTTAATAATTTCTTATTTGTACCATGTATTGTAATAAAAGAACTTCGGATGACATCCAGGGAATGATTTTATTTTCTGAATTCTTTTTGTACGCTAATCTGCCATAAAAGTTTTATTTGATAGTCAGATCATTGATGCTTCAATAACTTGAAGCCCATTTGAACCCTAGAGAAAGAGCATAATAGTTTATTAAAGGAATATGCAGGAAATTATTTATTCGAGGACGAATTTTAACGAAAATCTGTCAAACTCCCTAATAGCCTAAGTTATTGTGTGATATTTCCACGTTGTTTAATATTCTGAATGCTGGACAATATCTTGAAGGATAATGACATGTGTAGCGATTGAAGGTCACGGTACGAGCATGCGACGTTTGAGCCTGTAACCGAGTAACATACCGATCAAACAAAAGGGACCCTTCAGCTCAAAGGATATTACCTGGCTTATAAGACTAACGCTACACATGACTCTTTGTGTACATCATAAAATGATTGTTATTATATGACAATATGCCATTTGCGTTTGAGGTATTGCATATTGGAATAGGCAAGAATTAAAAATATATTATCTGCATTAACGAAGATTGAGATATTTGAACATATTTTCAAAAATATCACGAATGTATATTGTAAATAAAAAAAGGACTAATAAATACCACTTCACTATTTGTAGCAATTGGTTCAAGTGCTTTTCTAGACCAATTAACATTGAAGTTACTTTTGATTATTATTTCAAAAATTCTATTTACTTGATCAATCTTAGATGAAAATAAAACCATTTTTCCAAACCATATAATTTTTTATACATACCTTATTAAATAAAATGATGAATTTTCTCTCAATAAATTGTAATAGCATGATGAATTTATGGTAAGAAATTTATTGACGAAGTTACTATCTTTGTCCAGAAGGAAATTAGTGTGATTCGAATTCAATTTACAAGTTAAGAGCAGAATACCTTTTTTGGGAAAAATCTTTTGTAACTTTGCCTACAACCAAAGTTAGAGAAATACGAATACATTTAAAAAGATTGTATTTTCCAGACAGAGTGTAACTATATTTTCAGATACTACTGTAAACTTTTCAAAGGGAATTCTTTTGCAGAGGAGAGATGGATTTCTGAAGTTCACTATAAACACAAAATGTCCAATAATATTGTTACGATATCTTTACAACATTGTCTGAAATTCAGAATTTCGAATGATATCATGAAGGTATATTGTATTATTGTTGATCCTAAAAGGGTGGGATCTTATCGGTGTCAGGTGTAGTTTTTCTGTAAAGTTAATCAAACTTTTGAAAAGAAAATAGATGATCATAGATAGGAAAGGTGCCGATGGAAAGATTAAAAGTTATAATTTGAAGAAAGATTTGCTGAAATAAGATTTAGAAAAACTTTTAGGTTGTAGTAGACTCAATGGTATTCTTGGTATAATTACGAATGAATTTTTTTTTTGTTTTAATCGATATATCTTTATAAAAACTTATGAAGATTTGAAATATATTTTCATTTAATTTCGACTTATCGCAAATTTCACTTGCCCCCCTTGTTTTTTCGCTGTTAATCAATGCTTTAACACAGAACACTTTTGCTAGATGTATTAGGAACGGATGGTGATAGTTATTGAACTTATTTGATGCACATAGAAATTAATTCCAGAGAAAATATCCAAGAAAAAAACTCATAGAACTGGAGGGCCTCGAAATACAGAGAAAGTATTGTAATCGTTAAAACATCTAACTAACTCGAGATTTTCTAGAATATCCTCATTTTAGATTTTCCAGAGTTCGAAAACACATTTTTGGAAAATTTCTGCCATTCTGTTAAAAAAACTACTTAAAAACGCTTTACGAATAAAATTTAGTATATGTTTTTTAATGTTAAATCTGTAATCCAAACTTCTATTCCGTGTTCAGGTCGGAACTTTTAGCAATCCATTAGGGTCTACAGCTGGCCGACACCTGTATTACCCTCGATTTTAATGGATAGTCTTGCCTCTTTACAGCACCTGTCAAACTGGAAGTAAGTGGGCATTAACGAGCCTTAACATTCTAAATACTATCATCGACTTATGCTGTGGCGACTACCACTGATGAAGTTGGTAATGTCCACACTCTCAAGTATACAGAGATCTCCTCAAATGCAAAGGTAGAGACAAATAAGCTTTGACGTGTTCCTCCGAGTAACTCCTGGTATTTTAGAGATTATCCTGGAGGGTCTCTCCAGACCAGGGGCGACAGAAGACAAAGTGCAGCCCACTCTCGATTTATCAGCGGACATATTAAAGGCCTCACTTTTCTCTTGGGACAAAAGTATTTCCTGGAATGTCATTGGTGTAAGAGCGCTCCAGCTTCTCCCACTCACATTTTAAACTGTCTAAATTTTACAAAGCATGGCATTTTCATAGACTCAGTTCTATTTATGGACTTTTTGGAAACATTGGGTTTCATGGCGATAGTCTAGCACTGCTGGGCCGCCATCAGGGATTAGTAACAACAACAACATGTTAGATTTGTAGATTTTTATCAAATATTGAGCAAAATCTTTTCGGAGGATGTCTGTCTGCATGGCTGTTCGAATATAATTTAACACGATATCTACAAAACGAAAAGAGTCGGATAAAATTCGATATGCAGAATTAACATTGTTACAAACGGGCGAAACGCACGCCGAAGGATAAAACGTTGACGACGCTTCACAAGGACGCTTCACTTTTGGACCCGCGCTCAGTCGGCTATGTAAGGAACAGGCGGTCAGTTAGTTGAGAGTTTTCTCTCGGAAGAGAAGCGTTTCGCTGGACTAGCGGATTACTGAGCTGTGTTTACGTTTGCTGTTAACGTTGTATTATTGAGCTCGCTGTGATTTACTGTTTACTGTGCTATACGGTAGCTGTTATGAATTCTGTGTTTATTGTGCGTAAGGCTTGTATTTACGCTGTTATTGACTGTTGATTGCTGGATTGTTTTTATCTGAAGTTTTGCTTTATCAAGTCATCCTGTAAATACCTGCAAATAGCTGTAAATAAATCTGTTTGTGCTGTCCTTAAATAAAATCCATTCAATTCGAACCCGCTGCGCTAAAAACGAAACAAAATCTATAGCCTAGGCACCTACCAAATTTTAGAGAGAAGAGGTATTTGCAGAAGCATGTAAACGCGTTTATGAAAAAACACAACGATTTAATTATATTAAATTTGATATGAGATTTTGGGATTACTAGTTCTGTGTCAAATTTTTGTTTCCATCGATTGGGAGAAACATGTGTAACTTGCAAATCCGATTTTCGCTTACTACAGGATGTGTTGAAATAGACTGAAGACTTTCAATAATGCTTAACAGGAAAATGGTTTAAGTTAAAAAAAATTTAGTAAATTCATGTGACAGGGCATAACTTTTTCAGCCTACATTTTTCGTTTCAGATCAAAAGATTGTGGATAGATGGCGCTGTGAGTTCTTTTATATTTCTTTTCTGCATATAAATCACCAAAATAGACAGTCTCAAAAGGGGTTACTATTTGTACTTTAAATAGAGAATTCTGAGAATGGTTAAGTAGTAGAGAAATGGATAGCAGATTCTGTAGGAAAGTTTTGAAAATAACGAATTCTTTGGAGGAATTATTAGAATTCCACCAATTTTGTGGGTATAAATAATGCAGGAAGAAAAAGTTTTCAATGCAAATTCTAAGTCACCGATGGCCTAGAATACAATTAAATAATTGTACCAGAAATTGAAACGAAAAGGTAGTGTTGTGGAAGGGAAAGTCGGAACTTTTGGATGACGCCATTCCTTTATTACAGAGACAGGTAGTTAAGGAAATAATTGTAAGCTCTTCTGAAAAAAAAAATCCGAAAAACCGTAGCCAGATGTCAAGTGGGCAAGATGGCGACGTATAAGACAATACGTGAATACGTAGCCTTGTTCCCGTACAAAATTCAAACACAACAACCCTTGATAACCTTTTCATCCAGAAAAAAAAATGGAATATGTAAGAGAGTGAATTGCTCGATATGATTGATTATGGTAATATTCATGTGAATTCTATATGGCTTTTATATATTTTTAGGCAAAACTTTAATTTCGAAAAGGTAGTATGAAGAATATTTTTTGTTAAATTCAAAGACAATATTTTTAGGTAATGCAGAATATTTTCTTAGTGTAATTGAAACAATAATAAACAGACACAAGGAGATGAAATAGCAAAATACATTTTTTAAAAAATAAAATAATCCACTTTATTGAAACGTTTATAAACTTTTTTTTAATAAAATGGTACAGAGGTTTTTCAATGTCTTATAATTTTTTTCCTTTTTTTACCAATGATAACAAATGGTGCTATTTATTTGAAATGCAAAACTCATTTGGATAATTCCTCCCTCGCGTTTTGTGAAGCAGATGATTTTGAACGTATTCAAAATTTGAATACTAATTCACTCCGTCCCAACTTCCAAAATCACAGTCATAATACACATATTGAGTTTTCGATGTACTGAAAGTTTTACACGGTATAAGAATGCTTCATCACAGCAGAAAGCTGCTATTTCGTTAGAATTCGAACTGTAACCACTTCATCATTTTTATATAAAACAAGCCACCTTTGGCGACCAATTTTAATGCTCGCTAAAATTTCCATTTAATATTTTATGTAGCTGTGTCTCAAAACAGATTTTTTACCAAAATATTTTTAAACCAAACAAATTTTGATAGTCATATAATTCATTTATAGAATTATTTAATATTATTTTCTTTAGATGTTCTTTTCATTGTACTACTCATCTTTCTCTTTCTATCCGTGCAATGATTGTCCCGGAATCGATATTTTATTTAAATGGTGGAGGGAAAGGTCTGAAATTCTACGTTTTTATAAAATAATGAGATTCAAATTTTCATAAATGTAAACACACTAAACAAATAAAGACACAATTGATTTTCAAGAGATGAGAAAGTTTAAAAACAGCTTGGAAAATGCCGCGCAGAGAGGAAATAATGGTGATACACACCCTTCTTTTTTCTGCAAACCTTTATTTTTCTATCCTTTATTTTTCTTCGTAACTTTTCTTTCTTCAAACCCTTTTTCCCTTTATTCTTTTTATCTTCCCTGCCCAGACTTTATTTTGAACAAGCATAGATTTAATATCCATACAGATTAAACCCTAAGAAAATAAAAAGAATAGTTTAATACATAAATACTTTCAAGAATAAAATAAACGCATTAAGAGGTCTTAATGCCACATTTATATATATAAAAAGGAATTTTATCTTTAAGAACAACTAAAAAAAACAACTCTATATCACAACATAGTCAATAGCAACATTAAAAAATGAAACATCATCAAATAAAAACGAACAAAATGATATTCACGTTCGTTTGGAAGAATGTTTTTAATCAGTATAATCAGCTGCATAAAAGCAATTATTTTCTTTCTTTTTTAAACTTCCCTTTATCTATGAATAAAAACCAACTGACTTCGAGTATTTTTTTTTCTCAAAAAATCATTACTTCTTGTTATTTTACTCGTTTGGTGTGTGTGGGGGATGTAACGAAGATTTTTGGCTGGAAAGTCAGAAAAGAGTCGTTTTAACTGTTTTCCCCGCAGTTTTTTTTTCATTTTTTTTCTCTCCATAAAAACCATCCTCGTGTCTTAACGAAAATATTTTTTTTAAAAAATTAGCCGAATCGGTCTAGCAGTTCCCTAGTTTTGGGCTTAGCAACGCATTTCGCGATCCATTTTTATTTATATAGATACTGCTGAAATTCTCTGGCAGCCCATGAAGACAGAACCTGACGAAACATTCAAACATTTTTTTTAAAAAATGAAATATATTCAGTTCGTTTCAGGATCCCGATAATAGCACTTTTTGGACAATTTAATGCCGCAAAAGGAAGGACACGCAGTAAAATGTACTCGTTCCGGAATTTTTGTCCTTGACTCTGACTTAACGTTCGTTAGATGCATTTTCTTTCGTTTAACCTGTCCCTGTTTTGGAGAAATAAACGCCACCTGGCGTATGCTCAAAAGCGCATAAAGCTTATGTATCTGAGAAATTATTGTTATTGAATGCAACTGGTAGAGTAAGAGGAAAAATTCTGGCAATTTTTATTGCTATTTTAAGTAGAATAGAATATCAACAATCCTGCCATTTTCGATAGAAATACAGTAACTATGTTTTTAACACAAATGTAGTTTCCTTAAACTGAAGAGATACGATATGAATAAAAATGAAGCACCAAGAAAAAATCTGGTGCCCTCAGTATACTTGAATTGTAATGGTAATGTTCATAAAAAGATGCAGTCTTTATATTATAGCTGTACCGTTTTGGGCCGGGACTACTGATGAGTTTGGCAGAAAACAAACTCAGGTCTTGGAGAAATAAAAAAATCTGTTTATTTCTAGCTATATTTATTTCTAGGCCGGTCTTCGGTGGCAAATGACAAATCAGGATAGTTCCACACTTTCATTGGTTCATCTGACCTAAGTTATCTTTCCAATCACAAGAGAGGGGATGTGTTGTCTCCCTCTTGTCCGCGGCATTCTTCTCTAGAAGAAAGAAATGCCATCTGCCGCTGGTCCCCATTGTGCCACTTTGAAAGGCGGGCGTCTCTTATCTATTGACAGGGACACATCTGGTTGTTTCCCTCGATGTTTGTCCCAAACACATGTCCAGTTCAAAGGAGACCTCACAAGTCGCTCAGACACATCTGGATTTAGCTTCACAGCGGTACTTAGCTTTGAATACCAGATGTCTGCATTCTTTGCATTTTGCAAATTTCTCCGCTATCGGTTACTTCTCCAATTAGAAAGGGTTATTTTCCCGCGGGAACTTCGTTCGTTATAATCACCTTATTTTCAATTATATAAAAATTTAAACAACTTTTCTGTGAGATGCTGGACTTTTTAAAGAGGCGAACGAATAAATTCATGTAGAAATCCAGTTATAGCTGTAATTTTTTAACTATTATAATCGTATATCCTAATAATTAAAATGTCCTAATCTTAATAACTTTTTGAAGTCAATTTCCGCACTCATGCATTTCTTCTTCATTTCACGATAACCTCCAAATTTGATCTGTTTTGGAATTTATCAAAAGAAAATCAACTAAATTCTTCGAAAATTTTCCCGAGGTTCGTAACGAGTATCTTCCGATGCCAATATATGATCTGGCTGTGCTCAGCTCCGGGGAAAGGACTAAAGTCGGAATCGACAATTTCTACATAAATTTACCGTCCATAGAAAGACCGAGAGTTCACTAACTCTTTTACCAACCTTGTGGATTGAAATTCTTCAAAATTATTCCTGTTTCGGCCTTAGTTAGCTACAATGAGCTATATGCGTGAAATTTCTACAAATTTTTGAAAATAACTAATCAAAATAGTTTAATCAGTCCCTATAGTACAAGACACGTCCTATGTAATTCCAAAAAAGTTCTATCTTCTCCATAAATAATCAAATATTATTTTATATTAATAATCTATACTACTAATTTGAATGTGAAAGTTTGGATTGATGGATGAGAGATGTTGGCCAATCACGTTAGAGCAGCTGAACGTAATTGGATAAAATTTAATATAGACATAGATTAAAGTCTCGAATTGAACCCAGACTACTATTTATAACGGTTAATTGAGTGGTTAATTTTTTATTAAGTAAAACTGACTTTCCTGCCAAAAAACTTCATTTCCCTAACACCAAATGAATAAGACTTCAGTTTGTTTATTTTTCCCATGCTAATGAGGTTAGGCTTAACATGCTTTCGATCGATTATTTCAAACGTTTATTTATTAATTTTGATGCCCTTAAAACTAAACATTTATAATTAATCAATCTTTCGGATTCATTCCGAAGTACTTTTGAATTAAAATAAAACACAATAAAGTAAATAAAAATTTCAATTCAGTATCGCTGAATTGAAATTGCTTCAACTGATGTAGAAAATTTACGCGCATTGCCCCGGTTGGCGTTGAAATTTACACATGAGCAATATGAGTTCTTGACTTGATTTTGTTTTGCTAGACTAATCAGCAAACTGATTTTAAATAATCGGTTTACTGCTTTGTTTTATTTCAGAAACACATGGCAAATAAATTGTTTTTTGCGTTAGTTGTGAGGGTTAAGCTTTAATATACACTAATTTGGTGCTTTGCAAGGTTGATAATTTTTCGGTAACGCTTTGTTTGGGTTTACATTGTTATTCCACCTTTTCTGTTCATTTCCCTTGATTTTTATCCTGCGGTACGTATTCCTTTCGTTTATTTTCATTATTTTCTATTCAGTTTTTTTGAGGGAATTCCATTTTTCTGCATTTTTTTCTACATTTCCGTTTATTTTCTGCAGCGTTCATCGGAACCTTAAGATTGGAAATGCTATTGCTGCCGTTCGAGCCACATTCGGCCATTTTGCTGAAACATGGCGACAAACAATTTTGTTGGCGAAAATGACTGTATATCAAAGTTGCTCCACTGTGTGTTTTTGCAATTAAATTGTATTTGTGTTAGCTATATATACTTATAGTGTTATATTTCCGTTAGCAAGTAATGTAGAATTCCACCACATATCTTTTGCTATTGCTCGCTTGCGCCCGGCAAACGGAAAAGTACACTTATAGTTTTAAGTAGTCCCCCCCTCCCAAACGCTAATGAGGTTTGACGTAATACATTTTCTACCAGTTATTTCAAACGATTCTGTTTATTTTTCCTAGTGCTTGATGCATTTAAAATTAAACATTATTAATTAATTGATCTTTATATTCCTTCTGAAGTAGTTTTGTATAAAAATAAAACAGAATGATTGAAATTAAAAATTTCTAATCTGCATTACGCTACCCCAACTGGCATAGAAAATTCATGTCTTTGCGTTGCCCCAAATGGCGTTGAAAATTTAAGTATGCATACGGTTTGGTGACATTTTACATTGTGACTAGAAGGTCAGTTCTCACATTGTTAGGAAGCCGTAAAACTTGTCTCCTTTTGAAGAGACACATGTTCGAACATTTTTATTTCTGGCCAGCGGTGAGACGATTCTTCCTTTGTTGCGCATTGTGTTTCTCCCGCTGTGATGTTACCCTTTAGACTTGAATGGAGTCAGATAATGGAGCACACCTGCGTTTGCGACCCTCTGAAGAATGGAACTGTGTCAAACCCCCAGATGTGACATTCTCTTATTGGACTACCCGGACTTTAATGGAGTCGGAGAATGAAGCACACATGTGCTTGCGGCCTTTTGAAGAAGGAAACCGTGTCAAAACACCAGATGTAACTATTTCTTCTATGGATCACCCGAACTGGGATAAAGTTCCGATAATGAACAACACATGCGTTTACGGCCGTTTGAAGAAAGAAGTGCTAGAACCTCTAGATGCAATTATTTGTGTATTGTGAAGGTGCTGTTCAGGGCGTGGATAGTTCGACAATATCCCCATGGGTAGCTACCGACCATTGGAAGTATTTCTGCAGAATTATAGGATGATCAGCGTCTACAGCGCGCCAATGCGAACCTCAGAGGTGGAGTTTGACCGAGGTTAAAATGGAAGGTTTTGAAAGGAAGAGGGACGAGATCAGCTGATTTGGCTAGAGATTGGACGAGAGCTGGTCCGAGACGAGCTGTGAGCTGAGCTAAAGAGCTGGACCGCTGAAGAGATACCACGTGATCTCGAGTTTATTCATTAAAGACCTTCCGGAAGTAACCCGTGGATCCTCTTGAGCTACTGCAGTAGCTGGATAGGCGAACAGAATGTAGTTTCCCCCTTGTGATAGTAGTGAAACTATTATCCAAGATGTAAATATTTCCCAGCGTATTAACCTAGAGGACGTGGGTTTTTTTGTTATTGTATAAATCTGTAAATAAAACATTTGTTTAAACGCTACCAGTTTATTCGATCGTCCAGGATCAAGTGATTACAACATATACATATCAAAATTTCCCACGCGTACGAAGTCGCAGGTAAAAGCTAGTTATATAATATAAGTTTTAATCTAACAATTCTACTAAATTTCATGACATTACCATATTATTAACTCGTTTAAACTAGTATAAATTAGTATTAATCTTTTCTTAAAATTACAAATTATAACAACTATTCCAAAATAAGACGTGAAGGTATTCATGACCAACTTATCACACAGCGAAACATTAAGATGTTGCAGTTCTTCTTCATCCATTGTGAGATATAGAATATATATCCAGGACCTGACTGAGGCAGGGGCATACGGGGCAGCTGCCCAGGGCCCCGACATAAGTGGGGGGCCCCAAATCGAATAGAAATTTTATTTTACGTTTCCTTCTTTAATGAATTTCTTCATAACTAAAGTAGAAAAGCAGAGGGGGCCCCAAAGAAGTTTTTGCTTCTGGCCCCAACATGGCTAAGTCGGGCCCTGTACATATCTCATAGTATATGCACACTATTGCACGGTTAACTACCACCCAAGAAATAATTTCTTAGTGCATTCATCTTATGAGTCAAGTTTTTGAATTCTTATGAATAAGATAAATTTAGGGCTGATTCCATATCGCACATATCCCCAAGGCCCGACTTAGCCTAGTTGGGGCCCAGGGCAAAAACTTCTTTGGGGCCCCCTCTGCTTCACTATTATAGTAATGAAGAAAATTCATTAAAAAATATGTAAAATAAAATTTCAATTTGGGGGCCCCAATTGTGTGGCCCCAATTGTCCAATTAACTGCCCCGCATGCCTCTGCCTTAGTCAGGCCCTGCATATCCCTAAAAAATCCTCTCTTTCTTTTACATAGGCATGAAAAATATCTACTGTATGTATCATAAGAATGGAAATTTTCATTTGAATAAAAAGATAATGTTCAATTACGTATAAACTATAATTTCTAACTATTTCTTTGTCTGCATCATATTAAAAAACAAGTAATGTAAAAAAAAAACCTTTTTAAGTTAATTCCTACATAGGCCAACAATTTTTTTATTTTTTTTTAAATAATTACAACTAATATAAATAATTTATGTAAATAAATAACCGAAACAAAATCATGTCCGCATCCGTGAAAATAAATCAGAGCATACTGCGCATGTGCGAATTTTCAACGCCGAATGAGGGAACAAACGGCATGAATTTTATACGATTCTTGGAGTAATGCAATACAGATTAGAAATTTCCTTTATTCTGTTTTGTTTTTATTCGAAAGTACTTCGAAATAAATACGAAAAATCTATGAAGTAACAATGTTTAGTTTTAAATGCACCAAACACTAAGAAAATAAACAGAATCGTTTGAAATAATTGGTTGAAGACATGTTAAGCCTAACCTTATTAGCGAGTTTAGTTTGTTTTTTAACGGGTTAATAAGCCTAACCTTATTAACCCGTTAAAAAACAAACTGAAGTGTCATCCACTACAACTTTTAAAAAATGTATTTGAACTTGAGTGGATAAATAAAAAGTATTTTATTAACGATTGAAAATTTGAACAAGATATATACATATATACACACGAGGAGAATGTGAACTAATGGTAGAAATTGAAAAACGTTTTCGTTGGTATGAAGAAGACAACTTTATAGAAACAAAATTTTAATTGTATATCATTTTAAAAGCCATTTTTGAAAACACTATTTAAAAACAAGATATTTCATTTGCATGAACGACTATGAATTTTTAAATAATATCTTCGTAAAAATTCTTTGCCACATACATAACAAATGGATTTATCATTTGTATGAATAAGAAAATGCCTTCTTAAATCATTTTTCCGAGAAAATTCTCTATTGCATACATCACAGGAAAACGGTTTTTCATTTGTATGAGTTCGACAATGCTCATTTAAATTACTTTTCCGAGAAAATTCTCTATTGCATACATCACAAGCAAACGGCTTTTCATTTGTATGAGTTCGATAATGTTCGTGTAAATTATCTTTCCTAGAAAATTCTTTATTGCATACATCACAAGAATAAAGCTTCCCCTTCGTGTGAGTGCGAATATGGGCCTTTAAGTAACTTTTCCGAGAAAATTTTTTCATGCAAAATTCACAAGAATAAAGTTTTCCAATCGCATGAATTTGCAAATGCTTATTTAAATAACTTTTCGTAGAAAATTCTTTTCTACATAAATCGCATGAGAAAGGTTTTTCATTTGTATGAGTCTGATCATGCTTATATAAATAGCACTTTTGAGAAAATGCCTTATGGCATATACCGCAAGAATATGGCTTTTCTTTCGTGTGAATGCGAAAATGTTTAGTTAAATAATATTTGTGAGAAAACTCTTTTTTGCACACATCACAAGCATAAGTTTTTTCATTTGAATGAATTTGTAAATGTTTGTTAAAGTTAGCCATTTGAGAAAATACCTTAGCACAAACGTTACACTTGAAACTTTCCTTGGATAAACAAATTTAGATTTTTAATTTAGAATCAATGCCACTCTTTTTTTGCAGGCAAATTAATAACGGAAAGAGTTTTATTCACCTTGAGAGAAGTCTCCATCTTTCACTTTCTGAATTATATTTTCTTAGAACACAATGCGAAGTTGTGCAACATATACCTTTCCCACTATAAAGAGCTTGTACCCATTGAAGGTCGTGATTTGAGCTTGCGAAGTTAGAGCCAGTAGAAGAGTAACATAACCACAACACCAAAAGTCGACTTCGGTGTCGTAGATGTTATCTGGCTTATGAATCTAGCGCCACAGTACTCCCCCACCAGTGAGTTGGCGGAGGGACGAACGATTTTTATAGCGCCAAGTGTTATGGCGAGTTGCTGCTTGCTTGCGTCAAGTGTGTCTGACGACTTCTGCCTTTGCTTGCGTGAAGTGTGTCTGATGACTTTTGCTTTTGCTTGTTTCGAGTGAGTCTGATGACTTTGCTTTGCTTGCTTGCGTAAAGTGGGTTTGGCGGCTTTGTTTGCTTGCGTCGAGTGATTTTTGGCGACTTTGTTTGTTTTTGCTGCGGGTAGATGGCGCCACGACTGTTGCGTGAGGTTGCGTTGTCAAGGTCACCAATGTACCTATTGAAGGTCGTGATACGAACGTGTGACGCTAGAGCCAGTGCCGAGTAACATCATCACTACACCAAAAGTCGACTTCGGCATTGCAGATGTTATCTGGCTTATGAAGCTAGCGCCACAAGCTTTTCATCTGCACAGCTTTCATCAACTAGATTTTCAAGAAATGAACGAGATGCAATGCACTGAGACATCACGAACGATTGCCTGAAAAAAGAAATGCATTTTTAAGTGTTATTTAACATCTTCATTAGGAATAATTTTAGAATTTTTTTTTCTGTAAACATATATTTCTTTTTCCCTACACATAGTTTAGAGAAAATATATTAATCACTAAAAAAATTCGAATTCCAGTTTCTGATGCATCACCACCATTTAAATCCTTTAATCCTGCTTGTTTGTCCGTGACAAAGGTAACTTAAAAACGCTTAGAGCTAATAGTTTGAAATTTAGTATAGTCCTCACAACTAGTTTTTAGATTTCTATCAAATTATAAGCAAACTCCTTTCTGTCCGTCCGGCTGTTCAGATATAGTTAACACGATATCTATAAAATGAAAATAATAAGATAAAATAAATTCGGCTCATAGATTTAGCATCTATAGAGTAGACACCTATCGAATTTTGAGCCAGATTTAACAAGGTGTTCATCGTCTGTCTATCTGTACTTTCAGAGTCGTGTAAGAGCGATAACTCAAAAACGAACCGACTTAACGTATGCATTTGATAAGGGACTTGCCAAACTTGTGTCAAATTTTTGTTTCAATCAAATAAGAAAACTACGTCTAAAATACAAATCCGACTTACAATTATAATTAAAAGCATGGGATTAATCGCCAAAAATTTCGCTCAGGATTACGCTTCTGATTCAGTAAAATTCTATATTCGCGCCAAAGTTAATGTTTCCTAACAATTGGGCGTCATTAAGATTTTCATGAATCTCCATGTTTTAGACCTTCATGTCTGAATTCGAAAAATACATTTTTGTAAAACGTCCGTCTTTCTGAAAATATCCGTCTTGAGTAATCTGAGGCAAAGATAACCCAAGAAACGCTTTGATCCAGACGAATGAAATTTCGCACCAAATGTGTAGATTACTATCAAAGTTTGAACAAAATCAGAGGAAGCTCTATTTGTCAAGATGTTCGAACAAATTCAATACAAAACAAAGAGAGCTAGGCAGATAAAATTCACTATAAAGAATTACCATCTATAGTCTAGACATCTTTCAAATTTTGAGCCAAATACCACAGGAGATTGAATGTTTGTCGATTTGCATTTTCAAAACATAACTCAAAAACGCAATGACTTAAATATATAAAATTTGGTATGGGATTTTGTGACTACAATTGACATACAGAGTAAACTTATTTTTAACTAGCCGCCTTTGGCGACCAGTCGGTTCGCCAGAATTAATGCTCGCTAAACTTTTCATATAATATTTTATGTAGCTGTGTCTCATAACAGGTTTTTCACCAAAGTATTTTTAAACCAAACAAATTTTCATAATCATATAATTCATTTATAGTATTACTTTCTTCAGATGTTATGTTCATTGTACTACTCATCTTTCTCTTTCTATCCGAGCAATGATTGTCCCGGAATTGATATTTTACTTAAATAGTGGAGGGAAAGGTCTAAAATTCTACGTTTTTATAGAATAAGGAGATTCTAATTTTCATAAATGTAAACAAACTAAACAAATAAAGACACAATTGGTTTTCGAGAGATGCGAAAGTTTAAAAATAGCTTAGAAAATGCCGCGCACAAAAGAAATAATGGTGACACACACACCCTTCTTTTCTTTTCTTTTTCTCCTTTTTTTCTTCACTACTTTTCTTTTTACAAACCTTTTATTCGCTTTGTTATTTTTTTCCTTCCCTGCCCAGACTTTATTTCGAGCAGGCATAGATTAAATATTTATACAGACTAATAATATAAGCAACTATTTTCTTTCTTTTTTAAACATTCCGTTATCTATAAATGAAAACCAACTGACTTCGCGCATTTCTTTCTAAACAAATCATAATTTATTACTTCCTGCTATCTGACTCGGTTGGTGTGGGGGAAGGAAATGAAGACTTTTGGTCGGAAAGTAAGAAAAGCGTCGTTTTAACTATTTTCCTTACAGTTTTTTCATTTTTTTCTCTCCATAAGAACCATCCTCGTGTCTTAACGAAAATATTAAAATAAAAATTAGCCGAATCGGTCGAGCCGTTCTCTAGTTTTGCGCTTAGGAACGCATTTCGAGTTCCATTTTTATTAATATAGATTGGTTGTGAAAAATGCGTTTCAAACGCAATTCCGATTTTGGGCTATTATTAATCTTTTGGTGAAAGCTTCATAAGCCAGATAACATTCTCTGGACAAGAGTAATTACTTTTTTCTAGTGACTATATTACTAGACTTCAAAGCCGAACGTTACGAGTTCGGTCCTGAGTACTAACCTACACATTCTACACAATGGTGAGGAGCGCCATCTACCGGCAGAAAAAGTCACTAGGCGCATTAGACACAACAACTAACAGCACCGTCATCAGCACCAACAGCTCACACACGTTCTAACAGCGTTCATCTTCCCGCCGATTGACTGGTGGAAGAGTATATGGTTAAACTTCATAAGCCAGATAAAATCCTCCAGATACGAGTAATTACTTTAGTCTAGTAGCTATGCTACTCGGCTACAA
>JAOUZG010035803.1:1294805-1312310 GCA_026289955.1 Argiope argentata
GCTGAAACAAAGATAATATTAATAGATGTAGAGAATCAACGCGACACGTTCTGTGTTGCGATGTGTGGCCAATGGTTGGCCGACGATCTTTTGCTGCTTGGGATATTCCTTAGAAAGTATGCAAGAAAGTTTTTGAGACACCACTTCCATTTTATTTATTTATTTATTTTTGTTCATTAAGCACGATCTTAAAAATAAAATTGTAATTGTTCAGATGAGTTTGTAGATTCAATCCATGCTGTCTCAATTAAAATTTTAAATTTATTTACGGTTATTATTAAAGAATATTTACTTTTTATAAAACAATATCAATTCACTCACAGACAGCAGGAAAAAATCTTAAAAAAGTCATGAATATTTACAATATATAAAACACAAATAATTGAATCACCGAGTGCAGGAAAATTTTTTAAAATGCCATTCAGACTCTAGTTCTTCAGCAATTTCATTGTGGTTTAAAGTGCTGTTGTGCGTGAGGAATTCTTACTCAGTAAAAGCTCAACAACAGTAACTTGCTGAGTGTAATAAGAATTTGGAATATTTTGCAATATTCTTTAATTTCCTAGAAAAGAACATAAATTTTACAAGCCAAATCATATGCTAAAAATCTCGACAAGAAAACAAATTCTTTCAGTTTGTAGAATTCATAACAATATATGTTTTTCAAAGCTTGACTTTCATAGGCAATAAGTAATAAGGGAAGATCAATCAATTTTTTTTATCAAGCTTTGCAGAGAAACATGTAGAAGAAAATAAAACATACAGACAATATATCCATTCCTATTAACAGTGATAGGTAAGCACTATAATTGTGTGACTGTTGAAATTATAATAAGTCCTATATAACATAATTATATACAAATACACAACATAACATAAAAATTATATTTTATTTAAAATCTTTTAAATTGACACTCAACAATTCACCAGCTGGTTGATAAATTTTTTTATTAATTATACTTTTGTTTTGAATGAGAGAAAGCTTTAAACTCAAATATATTTTTTTAATGACTATTTTTTCTATATTACTGATCTTACAAATAATTTTGGCTACATAATAAAAGGTTTATGTAGAGTAATATTAAAATTAATATGTATATGTAAAAGTCTTATTTTCATATTTACGAGAAATTTTTTATAATATAGCTAAAATAAAAAAAAGCTTTATTAGAAGTTATTTATTAAGCTTATATAAAATTAAATTTAAAAATAATTTATTTTTCTTATTTCTGATGGAAACAACAAAAACTTTCACCTTGAAAATAGTGAAATTTTTGAAAAATGTTTTTAAGTTTTGAAATTATAACAAATATGTTTTTTATGTTCTAAAACATTCAAGAGTAACCATTTATAAGTGTGGAAGAAATTTTGGATTTCGCCATCCTGAAGGCTAAATAATTTTATTTTTTGGTGAATATAATGCATTTAGGTTTCAAAAATGGACTTAAAATTTTTAAGCCTCTCTACATACTACCAATGAATCTGCAAACCAAAGCCTATTGATTTTCTTCTACTGCTCTTTTTATTTAATTACTTAAATATTACTTCATCAATACAAATATTATAACATTTATGTGGCTTTTGTTTCATATTATCAAGAATAATTTGTAAAGTATGAGTTTTATAGAATTAATTTACATCTGTTATTCTGCTTTATTTTATACATTCAAAAAAGTGACTACTGCATTTGTCTAGAATATTGGCTTACTCAGAAGTTACACGATCAATTTGGAATGCCTAGTTATTTTAAATTTTCCATATATCCTTTAATAAGGTTTAAGTTAATGAATTAATGAAAGTAGAAATTTATGTGAAAAAATTACTATTTACTATATTTTCTCTGAAACTAAATGTCAAATTTATTCCCAAGAAAAAAATTAACAAAAAGAAAAAGCTGCAAAATATCTTCATTATCAATCTAAATAGGGGAAAAAAAATCCTTGAAAAAAAATTAAATTTTTAAAAACAGACGGCAAGATTTTTTAAAATAATATATTTGTGAAGAGTATGTTTTTCTAAGACAAAATGTTTAAAAGGGAAACCAGGAAAGAAACTCTGATTATAAAGAATGTAAAATTAAATTAAAAATCTGCCATTAGAAAGCAAAGCAAAATAGCAAAAGTCTATTAATTGCATCATGAAAAAAATCAATTTGAAGCAAAAAAGCTATATAAAACTTTACATATATTTAAAAATTGCATAATTAAATAAACACATTATAAAAAGTATATAAATCAAAATGAATTTTATTTAATGTAGATGGATGATAACACCAATATTTAGCATCACAAGATTTTAAATAGTAAAAATATTAATTAAATTGCAATATTATAGAAATCATCAAAAATTATTACATTGAAACAAAACTTTGCTAAAAGTATGCAAATGATTCTTTTCATTAATGACTTTAGCTGTGAGCTCCATTTTCTACTACTTCAAATTTATTTAATAAATCATTAAATTTCAGAAATGTTTTCAAATGAGAAGGAATAAAAAATGCAATCTTTATTTGTTATTAAACTCATTAATTAAAATCATATATAGGATGTATTCACTCAGAATTTTAATATGAAATCCAAGAAACATTCAATTGTAGAAGCATTTACAACGATTTCGCGAAAATTTGATGAAACTTTTCAGTATTCTTTTCTGCCAATAATCTATTTTTTATAGAGCAAAAATAATGAAACAAATGCTTTTTCAATGAGTGAAATATCAGTTTTAATGATGAAATCAGCAAAAATGTACAATCGAAAATGAAAAGCTAAGAATAAAAATAAGAAGAAACGGGGCCCCGAAGAAACTATTTACCTGCTAATCCAAATTGTTGATTAATTTTTTCACCGGGATGAAATATTAAAACGATTATTATTTCCAATCATTATAATGCCTCATACAGTTGAATTTAATTTATTTTAAGGAAACTGTTATTAGACATTAGGTTTAAGAATCAGTATGATTTTTCCATCGCCTGTGCATTAGCTTTTAATACATATTTAAACGTTAGTAAACAAATTCATGACAGAACAAATCGGTTTTACCTCTAATGATCAAAACAAATATTATTAGCAAATGAAGGAAAATATTTTATTTTATTATAACTGTTCTGATAATATTTTCTCTTTTATTTTGTAATCATGAGTCATCTTGAGGCATATTTAAAGCTATTATATATTTATATATATAATCTCCAAAAAAGACTGGCAATTTTGCCTGATTCCCCCCCCTCTCCGATATCGAAACTCTTGAACACCGTTGTTTTCTTTTCGGGCAATACTTTCAGTATTATCCGAACAAGTGATATTCGTGTTTTAATCTTTGTTAACCCGGCACAAGCCAAGAATTCGTTCAGGAGCATACACTGGATTATAAACCTCCATCCTTCTTTCTTTTGCTGAGCAAAATTTAGTGGAAGGTTGTCATTAAAATAATATTTATAAGAAGGTAAGGAAAAAGTGGCATGACGTAGCGATGAACTTGACCATCCATCATCAACGCATGCGCTTTTCCCAGCTTTTACTTTATAAGTTTTAAAATTGTTTTCCTAGCTGCAAGAAAAAAATGGTACAGAATAATAATAAACTGATTACATATTAGTTTATTTCTGTTTTTTCAGCTTTTTTATATAAGAAAAACATATTATTGTTATATCCGTGCAAGAGAGTGATTTTGCATTATTTTGTTACCTCCACGACGTGCCACCGATTTCGTTTTTAATTTTTTTTTGTCGCTATAATATTCTGAATTGATCTAGAATAAATATGTATGTATATTTGATCAGAAAATCCAATTTTATTTTGTTAAACCGTCAATAATTAATGTATAATCACAAAAATTACTTTTAATATAATTGCATTAATCCTTGATAGCTTTTTAATTCCGTTAGTTTAGAAAGAGACAAAGTATTTTCACCGATTTGCTTAATTTATATGCATAATTCTACTCTTGCAAATGATATAAAAATTTAAAATTTTAGTTAATTCTAATTTAATGCAGATATTAAGTAAACATATATATTAAAAATTGTCTGATTCTGTTCAGATTGTTATTGTCATGAGTTTTATACATTTTTTAAATCGGTTTTGTATAATTTTTAAAGAAAATTACTTTCCTTAGTTTATGTTTGTTTAACTGAGTTTTGAAGTTCAATATCTTTTTTTTAATGAAATAAAAATTTTAAAAAGGACAATAAATAAATAAAAAAATACTGGAAAAGGTTTTTTGTAAGCAAATTTTTATTTAAAATAATTGTATTTTTAATGAGTGCTACAATGAATTTATTATGAAATTATCTAAAGGATTTTTATATTTTCCTTATTAAATATTAGTTAGTCATTTTTATAAGACATCTTCCTTCTCTCTTCTGACATGTGTATTTTGATTCCATGTAATTGTAATGGGCATTAGATCCATTAGTTATGTGCCTTAATATGGGCTTTATCTTGGTTGCAGTGAAATTTTTTATTTATAATTCATATGTATTTTATTTAAAAAAAGAAATTAATCTCAAGATTTAATCACTATCAACTTAAATATGTATATTCTTTTATAATATTAGTTATATGTTCTTTTATATTATTACTTATTCTGGCACTTTCTTGTTAGCCAGGTACAAACGAAAAAGCGTCAAATAATGTAGAATGCCACCAAATTGCTTACAATGATTTTAAAGCAAAAAATTGCCAAATAATATAGAATGCTGCCTAATTATTTACAATGATTTTAAACCCAAAAATCGCCAAATAATGTAGAATGTCGCCAAATTTCTTACAGTGATTTTAAAGCAAAAAAAAATTTGCAAAATAATGTAGCATTTTACCAAATTTCTTTGGCAATTTTTGACTTGCACCCAGCTGACAATAAAGTATCCTTACTCTAAATTTATATCAAATACAATATAATTTTTTTAGTTTTATTTTTAATTCCATTTTCATAACTCTCATAGTTTTGTACAAACATATAAAGTTAGAGCATTTGTCATGTAGAATATTATTCTTTCTTTTTTTAAAAAATCTTTTTTGTGTGATATATTTCTATAAATTTCTGATCTAGTGAAAATTAAAATAAATTTAGTTTTATTAACTTATCATATTAGAAATAATTTCTGGCTATCCAGTCGTGTTGAAAAAGTGATATTTCTCAGTTTTGTTAAGTGCAGACTATGCCCTCAATTAAATGCATTAACAAGCCTGTACTTTATAAAACTATTATCAAGATTCTATATGTAAATGATTTTAGTTATTGCATGCCTAAATAAGACATTGCAGGAATTGTTTAAAGATAAATGCATCTTTAACACATGTTCTGTTTACCACAGGTTATTATAAATACTGAATATCTTTTAATGGTATTAATATCAAAATCAAATGATCTTTTTAAAGAAATGAAAATTTAATTCATGTATTTGATGATTATTTTAACATAATAGTTTTCATTCATCTTTATATTAGAAATATATTGCTATGATTTCATTACAGGTATTGATCTATTGCCTCTGAAATTCATACTGTTGTAGCTTACATTATACATTTGCATCTGCTGAAGAACTTCCTGGATTCTGGTACAAATTCCATTCTTTCATTGAAACTTAATCAGCTTATCTTAATAACTTTTGCACAATTATTACTTATCATGCTTATTACTGTTCTTATCATTTCTTCTTTCTTGTTCCTCTAGTTAAATATTTTAATCTTTCCTAGTTAATCTCCTTTAAATTGCCTTTACTTTTCCAGCAATTTTTAAAGTAAGTTTTCAGTTTTTTTAGAAAATTCTGAATAGATAAAACATGTACTTTTACCTTAGGAAACCTATAGTAGAGTTGCTTTTGGTACACATGATTTTTGTCTCATGAAACTTATTGCTGAATTTCTGTTAATGGACACTTTTTCTTATCTGCCTTTAAGTCATTTTCTAAATAATTTAATATGAATTAGTTTTGCAAATTTATTTTTAATGATATAATTTTGATATTGATATGATTTTTTTAAAATTCTGTTAGATTGAATGACATTATATTTTGTTAGTAAAGTATTGATAGTATAATAGTAAAAATACTTAAATATTTCTAATTGATTTATTTTTTACTTATGTGCTTGCAATAGTCATGCAATTTTAATCTTATATTTTTAAATCCTAACAAATTGGAAAGCATTATGCATTAAATTAGCTTTCTAACCTCTTTGAGTTTCATTTCACCATAAACTGTAAATCTATATTGAAATCTAATGCTGAAAATGAATTTAAATTTTCACTAACTAAAGTAATTTTTATAAATGTCTTTATAAGTGATATGTATTTGTATACCTCGTATATTTATTGCCAATTTTTGTCTCATTTTAAGATGGCAAAGACATATTTATCAATTGATGTCACAGAAATATGATTTCACTATCAATTATCATCTGCTTTTTTTTAATGATGTACATCATATATATATAAATATAGTTTTTCAATGCTTATATTTGAAGTTAGTAAGTGAAAGGTTCAGAGCACAATTAATTTTTTTAAAAAAATAATTGAGCTAATGTCATTTTGTTGTTAAAATTTCCTTTTGGCTAAGTTTTCAAACATTTTTGAGCCTGCAACCATCTTTATATTGTAATAGAAGATAATATTGATTATGGAATAAAAAAAAATAGGGATAATTATAAAATGACAATAGGAAAACTTGAACTTAAGATTAATAATAACTATGATAATAACTTAAAAATAACGAACTTTCAAAATGAAAAGAAAAAATTTTCTTAAATAAAAATAAAAGAGGTTTTAGAATACCAAAATATGTCTGATTATTATGTTTTATGAAACATCTTAAAGTCTGCTTCTAATCTTAGTCAAAACATGCATTTTGTCTGTTGCATAGGCCTAGATAGAACTATTAAATTTATTTTTACAAAAATTTAATATCAAACTATTAAATCAAAAATGATGATCTCAGGCACTTAACACTATTAATTCCATAATCAGGTTGCCTGGTTAAAATGTGTAATTATTATGATAGGTCTATCTTGACTGTTGATAAGAGATAAAATGACATAATCAGCCATATAGCTGCATTACTTTTGTATACGAAAAGTTCCTTTTTTGAATATTATACCAGTCTAAATTTCTTGGGCCTAGTTGCAAGCTGCTTATTTTATATAATCCCCCTTCTGTGGTAATGTGAAAAATTTACCTGTTGAGTGCCCTTAATAAAATAAGGGATAATTTTTTTATATAACAGATTTTTATCTTGTAATAATTCTTTTTGTTGGACAGAAAATTCTTATGCAGTAATTTTAATAATTTTGTTTGTTATTTAAATTACTTTAGGCTCATCAATAATGTGGCAAGATTGTTCTAAAGATAAGGTTTATATTCTTGATGGTGGATTAGCATCTGAATTAGAAAGGGATGGATTTTCTTTGTTAGTAAGTTATGAAACTATTTAACGATTTGTAATTTTAGCCTAATTATACAGTGCTTTCTTATGATTTTGTGTATTTTATTTTGAGTGTACTTTTTGTATCAAGTGAAATTTGACTGAGTCATTGTCTGAAATATTTAAGCAATCTCTGATGATAAAATAATTGTCTTAGTGAGTGACATGGTTTTAAAATTTTTGGGCCTTTTTGATATTAATATTGCATGTTAATACTTGCATACTTGATTAAATCAAGGAAAAAAAAACAATTAATTTAGAAAATAATAACTACTTATTTTATTAAATAATTATAAGTTGTAAAAAATTAAAGGAGAAATTACTTGGATACTTTATTATTGCATTGATAATATTTTGCAAATAAGCCTTGTTGTTCATACCACTACTTAGATAAATTCTAATTAAAAAATTGTACTGTAATTTTTTAAAATTATTTAAAATAGTGCTTACAAAACTATTTAAATTATGAGGAATTTCAAAATTTTTTATATCTTTGTTAACCATGTTACATAAATTTAAATTTTCCTTTTCTGATCTGATCTTAACTGACTAAATCTGATACTTAAATATCAGATTTAGTTTCTTCCTATTACATTGGCATCAGTCATAATCAAGTTAAAGTATTGTCTTCTGTTATCATTGAGTCTTGATAATAGTGTTGTATTAATAGCAGCCAATTATTGGTGCCAATTCGTGATGTATAATTTCTAGTTTCATGCAAAAAATATTAACATCAGCTATTGCTAAATATGGGATCAAATCACTTAGCATGCTGGTGCTGAAGATATATTAACAAAAAAATAATAAGTTCATAATTATTTTAAATCATAACTAACCTCCTAACTAGAAAAAATGTATATAAATTTGATATAACTTAAAATGTATATAACTTTTTTTCTTTTTTGGATTTTTTTCTTTACTATTTCTAAAGTTTTCACTTTATTTTTTAGCACGATCCCTTATGGAGTGCAAGGATGCTTCATGAAAATCCAGATGCTATAGTTCGAGTTCATGACAAGTGAGAATATTTAAGTTTTTCCAAAATTTTATTCATTTTATGTTAAAAACTTGTTATGAATAAATAATATTAAA
The DNA here is from genome assembly GCA_026289955.1 of Argiope argentata. Classification (NCBI taxonomy): domain Eukaryota; kingdom Metazoa; phylum Arthropoda; class Arachnida; order Araneae; family Araneidae; genus Argiope; species Argiope argentata. The sequence goes on from JAOUZG010035803.1 coordinate 1,303,318, forward strand.
GGTGATATTATGAAATACCTTCAATTTTTTTGATGGGATGATTCCAAATATCTTCGTTAAAATTTCTGTGTAATGCAAACAACAAATCTGAATTTAACCTTTTTTTTTTTTTACAAATTACAAAATTGATTGTAATGGTTGTTTAATATAATGAGAAAGCTGATACTTGTATTTAAAGACACTCTTTTATTCTTTAATATGTATTGTAACTAGGGCCCAACTTGGCCTTAGCCCAGGGAAGGGCCCAACTTAGCCCAGGAACTAGGGCCCAACTTAGCCCAGGGAAAAAACATTCCTTTAGGGCCTTCCTTTGACTTTTTCTTCTTTGAAAAGCAATGATAAAAAACTTTATTGAAGAAGGAAATGTAAAATAAACCTTCTATTTGATTTGTGATGCCCCTTTGTCCCTGTCTTGGTGAAATTATGATTATAACTTTTAAAAACAAACTGAATCACAAAATATGAAGTTTAAGATTGCAACCAAGAACTTTTTTACCAGATTTTAAACAAACAAAAATATTTTAATTTCTAAACAAAAAAAAAACATTTTTAGTTCTGAATATTTATATACTAATCATCATAAACTTTTTATACTGTAAGTATGTAAATAGGAAATGTTAAAAGTTATTGCCATACTTCTTAATTTTGATAGTTTTAAAATGCCATTGATTTTTTTCCCTTTCCTCTGCAAAGTTTAAATTGATTGATACTTATTAGAATTTAATGTTCTTTGATTGATTTTGTTGCCATCTTTTATATTGCATTATAATTTAACAATCACTTTTCATTAAAATTCAACTTTAAAAAATATATGTTCTTGGAATTTTAATGAATGTTGCTCAACACTTCAGAGTATAAATTGTATAGAATATTTGTATTGGCTAAATATCTTTTGAAAATTAAATGCTCATATATTTAAAACTGTTTTAATAAAAATTTTTGCACCAGAAATATTCTCTAGAATCTACATTTTCTGTTTATAAACTAATGCATATTTACCTTTAAAAAATGTTTAATTTTGCTTATCTTTTGAGTTTTATGCTTGATTTTAATTACATAGTTTAGTTAAACTATTATAGATACATTATAAGACATCTTATCAGATATTTAGTTGTGTGCTTATTTTAAATTAATTGGTTAACTAAATATAATGAATTTTAACTTTTTCTAAAAGAAAAATATATTTTAATTGATATTGTATTTTAATTAGATTTTTCATATAGAAAGGAAAAAAATACAAATTCTTTTCTCTATAAAAAGTAGGGCCTCTTACAGAATTGCATCTGTGAATAGAATTGTGCACTTTCTCCAAGTTTACTTCAGTACTACTGAAAAAAGTAATTAAGGTATCAATTTTCTATTCAAGTAAATAATCCTTATTTAAAGGAAAGCACTTTAAAATAATGCTCTAATATGCTTGTGTAAATTTTCTGCATTTTTATATAAGTGAGAGTTAAAGAAAATTCTTTTGATCAGTAACAACTGAAAACATGAAAAGATTTTTTTAAAACATACTTTTCAATTTTTTAAATTATGTTTTTTTAGTAATAATTGTATAGTTTTAAGTTTTTTTGTTTATTCTTTTATTTATGTATTTTTTATTATTACTCCTAAAAAGTTATTAAAAATATTATATAAAAAACAAAAAGAAAAAAAAAGTGCCCAGTTAAGTTAAAGAAGGATCTGTGCTTGAGGGTGTTTTTGTTTTTCGGTACTTTCAGAATTGTTTTTCATTTTGCTCATATTTTGTATTGCATTTATAGTAAATTTAATGAATAATATATAAATTGTAATGTTTTGAAATATGCAGGATTTTCTTTATTTCTTTTTTTCTGATTTATGAAGTAACTATATAATATCTATTTACCCTACAGATATCTGGCAAATGGAGCTGAAATTATTATAACCGCTAGTTACCAAGCTAGCATTCCTGGGTTTCAAAAACATCTTGGTGTAACATCTGAAAAAAGCAAAGAATTATTGAAATCAAGTGTTGAATTAGCCTGTAAAGCAATACAGGAACACCGAAATAAAACTAAAGGTCAGGGTAAAAACTATGTTATGTATTATGAAAATTTCATATTAGTTTGAACTTTTTGGTATGTTTATATTTATCTAGCACAAGCTATTTTAATTTTAGTTTGAATTATATTCTTTAAAATATGAATGTAATGAAATGAAAAAACAAAAGCTTAATTCCTTTTATAAATGTAATCCCTCACATTTTAAATCAAGCAAAATTTAATGATTAAAAGATCATTAGAATATTTCTTTTTCATCAGACTGAATGTTAATTTAAAAACTTTAATATTAGCTAATAGGTTAAAAATTAGTATGCCATAAGATCTCTTATAATTTCTACTTATATTTCTGTAACACAGTATTGGGCAATTTATGTCCTATGTCAATACTCATAATATTTTGTTTTCTGCTCTTTGATAATCTAGATAGCATCTTTTTTCTCTAATGATTGCAATAATCAATAAATAATGCTAATAATTGTGAAATTTTGATAAAATTAAGAATACATGAAAAATATAACGTTTATTTATATTGCTTGTAAGTTATTAGATAATTGATATTTATTTTTTTCTTTGTGGCATTAAAATATATTTATTTATAAGAACTCTAAACATATAAAATAAAATGCAAAATTGATAAAAGAAGAAAATTTGGAGATAATATAAGGAAATTAATTGATTATCAGGTTGGCAAGTTATTCTGGTGATAAGAAATTGTTATTTTCCTGCTTATTTACCAATGATTAAATGTTAAAATATTTTCGTTATCCTAAAAAATATTTATGTGCATTATTGTGCATTCTACTTCTTATTGTGCTTTTTCTTTTCTTCAATGTAACACAATCTCTTCTTAATTTTGTGATCACTTGATATTCATAAATTCTATTTTAGATTGGTATGAAATCAGTGTCTCTTGGCTTAATGGCTGACATTGTTTTCAGAAAAATGTTAAATCTTTTTTGCAGTTAGCAGCAATTTGGTTTCTCATTTGATCAATTGAATGCTTTAATCACCTCATTTTTAAAACTTTTTTTAACTGCATTTGATATTGAATTATTCAATTTTTCCATAATGTTCTTAAAATTGCTATTTACTTCACATTCATAACATTTCACTAGATGTATTTTTATTCTTTTTTTCCCCATGATTTTTACTTGTTCACTTCTTATTTAGTACTATTTGCTTTTTTTGTTTGATTTATTTTTGTTCATGTATTTCTGTCATATTTTTTTTAATTCATTTATTTTTAATTTTCTTTTTGATTTGTATTTATGTATATATAACAATGTTTAATTAATCTCTTGTAAAACTAATTTTCTAATCACTTGAATTCGTGATTTGATGTCATTTTAACGATCCAAGGCCCCATGAAGCCAAAACTATGTGTCATCAAATACTTTTTTTTAAAAAAAGAATACTTTTCAATGATGTCTCTTTTTCATGTTTTTGCCTTTCTAGTCAGTTTTCTGCACTGCTCTTGTCATGGCTTTAATAAAAAAATATTGACAAGAAATAAAATTTTGTCTATTCCCTTGAAATTATGAAGAATAAAAATTATTAAAGAAAGTTGTCCGGCTTTTCATTCAATGTTTTACATACATATGCTGGCTAACTTTACTATATTGATATTACTGTTTGGTTTCATTCGAAGTCTACTTACTGTATAAATGATATTTTTGCTTCATTAAAGAATGTTACTGTGCTAAATTTTTATAGAAAGTGAAATTAGATTAATCTGTGATGTGCTAATGATTTTATCTCCTGACTTTACTTTATATTTAAATAGCTAGTTATTGTAAAATAACTTTAAGTTAACTAAAATTAGACAATAAGTATTGAAAATCAGTGTATTTTGAAATGAAATTATAGTAAGGATTTTTAACTTGCTTCATAAAATCATTCAACATATTTATTTTTGTTCTTTGAACAGATTCTAAAGAAATATTTGTAGCTGGTTCAGTAGGTTCTTATGGAGCAGCCTTGGCTGATGGTTCTGAATATACGGGAGATTACTGTGATAATATAACTCATGAAGTAAGGGTTCTTAATATTTTCCAGTAGTTAAAATGCTTTTACTTGATTGAATTTTCAATTTTTTCCTCTTCAATTGGTTCTATTATAAACTTTATATAATGTGTTCTTTAGATAAATAATTTTAACTATTTTATGTTATATTCTTGTTTTAAATGAATTACTTTTATTGCATTATTTAAATAGTGTTATTTATCATAATATAATTTTTCACATTAAAACCTAGTTTTAGTTACATTGACATTCTGTTTTGAAGCTCATTATGGCTAAATTCTAGGATGGGCTTTGTAAATTTGAAACATATTAAAATATGGACATTAGTTTGAGTTTAGTCTTCTCCTTCAAAGTTCTCACAATTTTGTCATATTAAATAAAAAATTCAGCATGATTTTTTTTCTATTCTTTGTTTTCACACTTAAAAGTTTCTACTTGATAGTTCATTGATTTGCTATTAAATTGTGTTTTAGTTTCTAATATCTCCATAACATTGAATCTAAAGAATACTTAATTCAATTTAACAAATTATTAAAGCCTTTACTAGGATTTAAGTGAGATATATCTGATTCTTTGCTTTTAATAAATGTATATAGAATTAAAAAAGAATTTTTCCGGTTAGAAAATCACTTGATCATAAAACATTTGCTTTGTATATATATATATATATATATATATATATATATAATCTGCTGTTGAAGTCAACAAAAATGGAGAAAACTGTACAATGTTGTTACACTTAGCTAAATTATATATATATGAGCAAATAATATATTTAAATTCCAATTTATATAATGAATTTGCTTAATTTTGTGATACTTTTTATTGTTTAAAGATATTTAAATACATGGCATTCTTTTAAATTATAGATATAGATATTAGATATTATGACATACTTTTCTATGTACTTTCAGTTTGAGTTACCACTGATGGACATATTATCCAACTATAACCAACTAATTAGTCGGTTTTTAACAAATTATGCTATATAATGAAATCAAAATAGTTAATTATATGTCTAAAAAAAGGTTTCTTTACATTATTAATGATAATATTTTGAAAATATACTTTTTGTAATTTTTTCATGTTGCTATTTACTCTGTGTAAATACTTTTATTTGAAAAATAGTTTCTGAACTTTAAAACTGTTACAAAATTTATACATATGATATGTATATTATCTTAATTTTAGAATTGTAAAAGGACCATCACTAACTTAGAGGAAGTTATTATATATTTCTCCAATCATATGAAAAAAAGCAGAAAAAAAGTTATGCTGTTAATGAGGCAAAATTAATTTTATGCAAACAAGAAAAAGATTGATTAACCAGAAGAAAATCTTCTGTAATAGTACACTCTTTTATTAAGAATCTAAAATGCTTAATATTTTCAATTTACATGGTCAAAAATAATTTCTCTTCAGACAATAATCACACAAATTAAATAATTTTATTTGATCATCTAAATCGTGTGTAAAGGACTGATTTTCTTTTTTTATTGACACTTGTTTTGAAAAGAAAATCCAATGTATATGGCCAAAGTAAAATAGTGCTACTAGCATTTTTTAATTTATTAAAATTTCTAATTTTTAAGGAATTTATTATTTTTAACTGCATATATATATATGCAGATTCGAAGTTACTGTATATTTCTTGGATATTTTATTTATAAATTTATGAAAGGTTTTAGTGTATTCCAGTAGTTTAATATATGATTTCATAATAATTTTTAAGGTGATTCATTTTGAAATAATATGCCTATAAAATTATTTCAGTACTTTTTAAAAAAAAATTGAAAACATATTTATGAGGAAAAAAAAAACAATTTCACTAAACGTATTGTTTTAAAGGTTGAGAAAATTTGAATAGATTACAATAGCAGAATATATTTTAGCTGGACTTAGTTTTTCTTTTATTTGTTTCCTTCTAAAATATTTTGCCATCCCCTACTTGTTGGAAAACCAATAATATATGTGTAAACATGATACAATTTTATTTAAAAAATTTAATTATATTAGTAAAGAAATTGAAACTATGACACTTAAGTAAATAAGTTATTTAATGAGTAAAAACTAGTTATTTATATTTGAAATCGAATATTTTAAAAGCTGCAAATTTTTAATAATCCATAATTTAAATTTCTTGTATTGCATTGTTGAAATCGTATTAACAGTGATATTTTTATTTGTTGAGTTCATGCATCAGACTATATTTGTTTAAAATATTTTATTTATATACTTAGAATAGTTGAATTTTGAATTTATTTTGTTCTAGGAGCTAATCAGTTGGCATCGTCCTCGAATTGAATGCTTAATTGATGCTGGAGTTGACCTCTTAGCATTTGAAACAATACCATCTGTGAAAGAAGGTGAAGCTTTGCTGAAATTATTGAAAGAATTTCCAAATGTGAAAGCATGGTTAAGTTTTTCTTGTCAGGTAATGCAGATTTCTTTATGGTTATCTTTCAATACATTTTAAAGTTTTGAATTTAAAAAAATTGTTAGTTCATTTTTAATTATGAAGGAAATGATCAGTATAATCTATATCTTTAGGTTTTTATTCTTTATTGCTAATGATAAAAAAATTACTATTTTTAATCAAAATTTTTAGATGTATTTTAAAAAGTATATATGAATATATTAATTTGTTTTCATTTTCATTGTTTTATATAACATTTCATGTTAGTTGAGCTGATTGTATTACTTTTCTTGAGTGTTCTTTTGTAAAATATGTGTTAAATTTTTTTGTTTAATTTTTCAGTATTTTATCAAATAAAACAGTAAAAGTTTGTTTTATTTGAACACAATTAATTATAATCTTAGTAAACCTTTTATTTGAAATCTCTATATTTGATTCCAATCAGAAATGTGTTGAATAAAATAATGGATATAAGAAATGTTCAATATGTTATGATTTATTATATGAAAATTGTTTTTACTTTTTTAATTCTTAGTTCTAAGTAAGTTGTAGTGCTAAGTTTACTTAGTACTTGTGGACTTAGTTATATATTTTGCAACATTTTATTTGCCTGTGGCCATATTGAACTTTTCTTCTAAAATCAGTTAACTAAACTACTTAAAATTTTGTGGAATATATATATATATATATATATATAATATATATAACTTTAAGGTAAAAATGCTTCATCATTGTCCAATATATATAAACAATATATAACTTCAAATTCGTTTTTTATCATTCTTAAGCATGAGAAGATGCTTAGATTATTTTCATATATTTTATAAAAAAGTATAATATTGCTAATTCTTGTAAAAATATTTTCTTTGAAATTGTTATAAAGACCTATGTTAAAAAAATGATAGAATTTTGTTTTCTGATATTTGAAAAGTCTTTTGCTTTTTAATTTCTTAGTTATGATGCATGATTTTCTAAAAGAGTTTTCCACATGTGTATTTTAATTTTTTATTAAATATTGTTATCAATTATGTAATTTTTATAATTTATGAATTTCAAGCTATATAAATATAAAATTAGTTATTCATTTTTATAGCTATATAAAAAGAAAGAATTATTTTCCTTTTTTTACATTTAAATGTTCAGATTTATTCTTGGAAAAAATAAGTGTTCAATGATAATATTAAGTACATTCATTTTCTACACCTTAAAAATACTATGTTTTAACTCATTCTTGTTTGAAGTTTGGTTTTTTAAAATTGTTTTTTAATGGGAAATTTTTTGTTGCAGCTATTAATATCTATTTAAAAAGTAATATTGTTTTAAATTGGTATAAAATCATAATATTTGTATAATAATCTTTAATAATTATTTTTTTGGATGAAACTGTTTACATTACATAACTAATTCTTACTATTTTCTGTCTGATTTATGTTTCTGAGCAATAATTTGATTTATGCATAAAAAATGAAGACTTAGTATCTGAATACAGTAATTGTTTTGCTATTGAAAATTTCTAATAATAATTTTTTTTATCATTTTCCTACATAATGCAATTACATTTTTGTCTCATTATTTACCCTTTCTTTCCTTAAATGGAATAATAATTACCCCTTAATTTAATAAAACAATTTTTTTATGATCATTATCTGTTTGTTTCCTTCTTGAGCAAGAACTTTGAAAATAGTAATTTCTTTTGTGACTTAATTCCTGAAGATGTGATTGCATTATTCACCTTTAGAATTCTGCTTTAAATTTTTGAAATTTATTACATATTGTTACGTTTTTAGCGTAGCGGGTTCGGATTGAATGGACTTTATTTGAGGACAGCACAAACAAATTTATTTACAGCTATTTACAGTTATTTACAGGATAATTGATAAAGTAAAAATTTCAGATAAATACAATCCAGCAATAATCAGTCACTTACAGCGTAAAAGAAAGTCTTACGCACAATAAACACAGTTTGAAAAACAGCTATAGTATAGCACAGCAACAGTAAATCACAGCGAGCTCAATAACACAGCGTTAGCAGCAAACGCAAACACAGTTCACTAATAATAAATCCTTTACTCCAGCGAGACGCTTTTTATTTCAGAGCAAACTCTCAACTAACTCGATCAAATCACTATAGCAACTAACTAACTCGCTCCGGCTATTCGTCCTTATGTAGCCGAAAAGCGCGTGCACCTGAATTCTCGTGAAAATTCTCAAAACAACGCGAACAATCTAGCGGCTACTAGACTATTCCTTTCGCCAAACCAATCAATCTGGCGCGAGGCTCCTCGCCAAACGTGGCCAACTTTGGCGAGTTTTCGTGCCGCTCGCCCGCTTGTAACAATATTTATTGTTTTTAATTATGAAAATATACTTTTTAAACAACTGTAATTCTGACACAATTTTTCTTCTAGTCAATGCACCAAACTTCACACAAGGAAGATATTTCTTCATCAGCATTAACTTGTATGAAAATGGCTCCTCCTGGACAACTTGTTGCTATTGGTGTGAATTGCTGTCCACCAGAATTTGCTAAA
>JAOUZG010035803.1:1312320-1323252 GCA_026289955.1 Argiope argentata
ATGAACTGAATCACTTATACTATTTAGCTGAGACAATTGAATTTAAAAATATCTTTACTGGTTACAAAATATTGTTGTTTTCTTGTTTTTTTTTTGTGTGTGTTTTGCTTCTGAATCGTCTTTAAAAAATCTTTTATATTCCAAAAATTTGTAACTATACAATCTACTCTTTATGCTTTCTGTAATATTAATTGAACTACTGTAACTATTATTAGTTAAATTATATATTTTTTTATGAATTGAACATGGATTAAATATTGAATTGTACTGCAAACTGATGCTGAAGAGAGTAGTTTTTATACAAACATGATTTTTTCATGAGAAATAAAACAAGAATAAAAATTTACATTAATGTTTTCAAAATTTGTTTTACTTTTTGAATTGATGGTTATTCTTTGATAACAAACAATTGTTTCTGAATCTGTATTGAAAACAAATTAGAAGTATGTGCATTGATGCCCAATTACGCCTGCATTTTGATTTACAAATAGACTAGATAATTGACTTGTTCTCCAAAAAACAATATTTTCTGGAATTTTAGTTAATTTAATATTAATTTTTGGCTCAATGTTTCTGGTTTAAGATCAGAAGGTAAGGTATGTGAAACCTGATTTCTTTAGAACATCTTTTTTGTTAATGTAGTTAATGCACATTAAATCCAGTATCAGGCTTCCTATTGATGTGATAGCTTTTTAGGGATGTTCTGGTTAAACTATTTTCCTTTGACTATGATTTACTCAAAATTATCAACTTTCTTTGAAAGTAACCTTAGTATATGTGAAAAAGGCATCAATGTCAAAATCGTTGATTGCATTAATGAGTTGTAAACTTATTGTAATATGGAATACGTTAAATTTGTTATCACTTTGGCATCTTTATGTTGGGGAAAATAGAAAGTTTAGAAATTAAGATCACATTTCAGTACCTCCCTGCATTCTATAGTCAGTAAACATCTTTGTTTAGGATCTATCTATAATACTTGAAATACCATTTTGTTTTATTTAGAATACTTCTTTTGCAAGAATAAACTCATTAGAGCTGTTAAGAGTTGCATTATCATCATTACAAAAATAAGTAATGGATTTTCTGTAAAACTTTAAAACCTACCTAAAATAAGATGATTAACTTTATTTTCTATTGATATGATTATAGTAGTAAATTAGCTAGGCATCTCAGGCTTCACCTTAATATTAATTTAAATTATAAGTTTAAATTAATATTAAGATGCAGTTTAGAGCATTGTTTATTCGAATTATATTATATTATTGTTTATAAGAAGTTTAGGGTATTGTTTATATTGATGAAGATATCATTTTTTTATCATAACATTGGTTGTAATTAATAATTTTATCAGAATATAATAATATGTACCATTTTTTCTAGTTATGCATATTGTAATATTTTTTGGATTAGATTTGATTTAGATGTGATTTATTTAAATTATTAGATAAATTTAATTTGGCTAAAGAATTAATTGTATTAATTAATAATTAAATAATATATCAAGACACTATTTTGTGTGATATAAGGGAATAAATCATCTGAGTTTCTGACTTATTGTATAATTTGGCATAACTTATGACAACCTAAATAATTTCATACTAAGTTAATGAATATGATGTGAATTATACTCCTCAAGACCTTATAATGGGTTAATTGTTTTGTAATTTGAATGAATTTCTTGCTTCCATAGTGTGATAAAATTACTTAAAATGTTACTCAAGTGGCCACTCTAAAATAGTATATTGTAAGAATGATGCATCTTGATGCTTTGATTAGAAATGGGATAGATTATTTATTTAACTGTGTAATATTAAACATAAAATGTACACACTACTAAGATTTCTTGACCATTTTAGAATACTATTATGTGTATAATGTAAAACAATATTAAAAACTCAAAAATGTAAAAAATAAATTCAGTTTTTTGAAATAAAACAATGTTGATATCAGGAAAAATAGAACAATTTATTGTACACACCCTTCTAGAGTAATCATGCATACATATATTTGTTTGAATTTCTATTGTGTAGCATACAATAATAAAGTAACTTTTATTGTTAGATATAGTGTAATATTTTAAATTGGATTGTTATATAACCCTAAGATTATAAACAATGAGATAACCTTAAAGGTTATATGAAGGATAATCCCTTATTATAACTCTAAAGGTTATATAAAGGATTGTTATTAAAAAAATTAAAGATGTCTACTTTGATAACAATACTCTTTGTTCAATAATTTTTAATTATTTGAAAGAAAATTATTTAGGAAAGGTTTGAATCTTAGTTTTTTCTTAAAAAGAAGCCATTAATTACTGTGTTATCTGATTTTATTTTCTAATCAAATCATTGTAAATTTTTTTATACATGTAAAGTCTTTGACACTTTTTAATACATTTGAACAATTGGATTCATCTTTATCTTAATTTAAATGCATTTTTCATGTATCTGTATCAGGAAAATTATCCTTAGTCAAATGTGCAATTTTGATTTCTTAACCTGTAAGGAATTTCATATCATTGTTCATAAAATTATAAAAAGTTTTGTTTGGTCTCAAATATTCAAATATTTCCCCACAACTTTTGATACCTCAATGTACAAAAAAAATACTATGATTTGTATGATCCATATCATGACCATTCTTTATCCTATCCACTTATTGTTTATTAATTATTATATGAATATTTCAAATCATCTTATTTGAGAAGCTAATCTTGGGTAGTATTGTACAGGGGGAAAAATCCACTATTATTAATTTGGGTAAAAAGAGGCTAAATGTTTATTTAAAATCTTAAAATAAACATAAAAAGTAGTCTATAGAATGTTTATAATGTTAAGACTTTTTTTAAATACATTGAAAGGGATCAGATTTATTGTGATCACATATGATCAGTATAGTAGGTAATCATTGGCATTTATAAGGATGTTTCACAATACTCAAATAGCTAGATTAAGCCTTGTAAAGTCTTGTTGTTTTCAAGTATCATGAGTCATTAAATTTTAAAATTACATGTTTTTATTAATTTTAATTTAATGTTTATATTAATGAAATTTTATGTAAAATATTATGATGAATCATTATGGCAAAACTTATAACAGTAATTCACTTCAAGATGTTAGTTTCAGAATTTTGGATCTACTAAGAAATTCATTTTATGAAAATTTAAAGAAATGAGTACATAATAATAGTATGATACAAAATCTATCAAAACTATTGTCTTGTAGATAATCACTACATTAATAGAAAGAAATGGATTGCTACGATTTGTAATTGAACTTCAAAATATGGAAAGGTTATTTTTTAATGAAATTTAAATAAAAATTGATTTTTTTCCTAGTAAGTTTTAGCACCCTGTCATTGTGAATCAAATCTTTCATAGCAATGGCTGTTTAAATATTACATAAAAAATTCCTCAGGTTGAGTGTTTACAAAGTTTGGCAAATACCAAAGTAGGTAATGGCCTGGGGTTTTTGGTAGTACCTATTTCATTATTCAGCCCTAATAATTGAATTAATGTAAATTTTGCTTATTATTTTAGAAGCTTTTTTTGTTAATTGAAAATAAATTTATGTAAAACTATATTGATTTTATTTATTATACTTATAATATATAAAAATTTCATAATTTTCATTTATTTTGTTGTTATTATATATTAGTTTTTAAAACTTTCCCTCAGTTATTTCTCATTCCTCAGCTATTCAATAACACTTGATGCACATGACATTTAAGAATTTAATAACACTGAATAATTCTTGATATTGTTTTTTTGAAATATTTCTAGTTGGAGTGGAGAGAAAGTGAAACCGAATTCTTCTTATATAGATTCATGGATTGAATCTGGTGCAAAAATTATTGGTGGATGTTGCAGAACAACACCTGATGATATTTTTGATATCTATAAATATTTCCACACTGAAAAATGAGATCTGTGATATTTTGTAATTCTAATAAATTTTTAAGTTTCTTATTGACTGTTACATTATTATTATTATTTACAACACAATTTCTCTACAAAAACAAACAAGCTAACTGAAGAATATTTATAAAAAAGGTAATTTTTTACTATTAAATATTTTTTTGAAATTAAATATAAAATCTCAATTACAGGCAATTAAACTTAGATCTATTAAATTTGTCATTAGTTACAATTTGGGTAGTAAGTAAAAAAAATATTCTAACAATTTGGTTGAATTTTTAATTTGAAATTAATCACAAATTTAACTATTTTTGGAGAATATTATTGCATAAAAACCATTTTTACATTGTTTTAAAATGTTTGAAGTAAATTATTCAATGATTAAATTGTGTTTCAGTATCATTGGTTCTTGGATTTTAATAAAATTTTTGAAAAAGTATTTTTAAAAACAACATAAATTTTTATTGTCTCATTTTTTTATGCGGCATGAATTTTTTTAAGTATATTTTCTAGCTCAAATTTTTTTGAGATATTGTGTCTACAGAGAGACAGATAGATATAAACCCAAGGGGGGTGGACTCAGGGTGACCAAAGGAGGTAGATCTGTAAAAATCTCCAATTTTCATTTTTCTTAAAAATTAAAATACTCTGCTTTTGTACACTTCATTTATGAGAAATTAGATATACCATAGACACAGTAATATTATGTTTCTTCAACATGACTAGCTACTATGCCATTGGTAACTATATTTAATTATCAATTGTTTTATGGATCAGATGCCCTTTTTTATGTTCTTATATGCTCTAGAACAGGAATTCTCAAAATGTAGGTCGTGAGATGTGTCCAGGGGGGATCATGAGATGTGGAAGAAAAGTTTAAAGAAAATTAATTTATTGCTGTAGTTTTCATTAAAAAAAAAGAGTACACATACAAGTTGGTTTTTGAGTTCTATTAGTTAATGGGATACATGAATTAACCAATTTTTTAATATCTGGAATGAGCTTTGTAACACACAAAACAAGGTCCTTTTCCAGTGTCAAACGATTTCTTGATTTTGTTTTTAAATTTATCATTATGGCAAATCCTTGTTCACATCTGTTAATGTGTACAAAATGGCATCAAAGTTTTTAATGCTGTTGTGGACAGTTCTGGGTATTCCTTTTTAATACGTATCCAAAATTTGTCACTATAACCTTTGTTAAAAGTTACTTTAGCTGACAGATCACTTGAAATTTCTATTATTTGATCATGATGATGGACACTTAGCTCAGCTTTTGTTATGGCTTGTTCACTTAATGGATTGAATATCCACACAACCCCACTCATATTTTTAACTGGAATCTAGTCTGTAAACTGTTCAGATGGGAAGGTTCGAGATGAGAGGATACTAGTAAGGAGAAAGATGAGATGTCAAGAGATGTGCCGCCTGGCATGATAAGATACCTGACACATACTCTAAGAAGTCTTTTCTTTAGACAGAGTTAAAACTTTGGGGCCGGGGTCGCAATGTATAAAAGTTTGAGAGCGCCTGCTCTAGAACATAAATGCATAAAAGCATTTAAGCAGTTTTAATTTTTTTAAATTGTATGTAGAAACATTTACTTTATTTAATTGCAAAGGTTAATTTAACATTAAGTATTCAACTTCAGCAAGCTTCAAGGTTCTCTTTTCTTTTTCCTAACTTTCAACACTTTATATATATTTTTATTGGTCTGTTTTTATTCCCTGTATAAGTAGTTTGTAAATGTATTTGATAACTTAACTGGTATACATTTATGTGATAAAACATTGAGCATCAACTCTCTATTATATTAATTTTTTCAATGTAAACTTTGTATTTTATTCATTTTGTAATAGGTAGATAACCTGTCAGCAGACCCCAGACATTTTAGATTTGTTTTGCTAACATTGTCTAAAATATTTAATGAATATTATCATTATGTCACAGTGAGTAATAACATAACACTTAATAAGGAAATGGGGATAAAAAAAAGTAAAGCTTTAATTAACATCTAATAAGTTTTAAACAATAGTTTTTCTTAATTCTATATTTAGATATGTTATAACTGACAACACTAATGAATAGCTTTCCGATTTGTTGTATCTTTTTTGAGAGTGAGAAATTTACCATCTCTCAGCTAGCAATCATCTGAATAGTTAAGCAATACATGTGGTAGCCTGCATTGCTTTTTTTAAATATTAATTTAGCAATGGCAGATGAAGATAAAATTGTGAAGAAAGACCCAGTGAGAATCTGCCAAATTAGGGGGAAAAAAAGCTGAAAAGTTTGCTACTTCCAGAGAGTAATTTTCACTATGATCACAAATATGTCACAAGGTCAGACTTTTGACAAAGTTACTCTGATTATAAATAGTCAAATTAAAATATTTTCAGTTGGGTTATTTTACATAGCATTGTTTATAGAAAGCTGGAATTATAATCCAGGATTAAAGTAGGTAGCTTTAAAAATATTATTTTCTAAAATGCTCCTAGTTAAAAAAAATTAGGCACCACGAAATATTATGTTAGTAAGTATCTTTTAGCAAGTTCTTCGAAATTTTTTATTTAATTTGTTTGAAAATTTTTGATTTTAATTCATTACTGCGGAAAAAGCTAAAATTAGGCTTATATTTTTTTCAAAATTTTAAATAATATTAAAATATTTTCTTTTAAAAATGTTGAAATGTTTTTTTTATTCGCAAAACTTAAATTTTTTTTGTTTTCATTTACTTTAATTGTGTAGAAGGAATGAATCGATCCCTCAATAAACACCATTTACTTGAGGATACTGTAATATCTCTTTTCAGATTTATCAAATAAGGGAGAACGTTACAACAAGAAAAAAAAAAGATTGAAATGAAATCTGCTATGCATATTTCAATGTATCATGTCAGAACATCATTTCTTGAACGGCCAAGCACCACGTGCTCGTGCAAATTAAATTATACTTTTATTTATTTTAATAGATTTATTGAATGAGTCATTTTAGTATTGCAAACGATCCAAAAAACTTTGCCTCGCATTGATTGTCTAAAAATTATCGCATTTCCTATTTATTTCATTTCATATAATCACACGCTCAATATTACATTTTTCTACGTCTTATTTGCTGTAGGCATTAACTTATTCTTTTTAATCAGAGCTTTTGGCAATACGTTATTAAAAGTTGATTTTCTGAGATGCTCGTGCAGATATTAAAATTTCAATTTTTCGCATACGGGTTCTTGTTGACGCCAGAAAATCTCATTCCCAAAACGATTTCATGTTCTGACATGATAAAAAAGATAACCCTTGGTGTTAGCTTTTAATGGCGACTCAGGGCCGTCACTTCAGAAATCCACCAACCTTTATCGGGTGGATCCTAACACAGAAAGCAACCCGCATCACGCAGATCTTCTCAAAAAATTAGGGACAACGTCAGACACCGACCTCTCCTTCGAATTCCATTTCGAAGCCTCTCATTGCTCTCCTCTCTAGACGAAGCCTTGGTGGCCTGGTGGTAAGGTCTCGGCGTTGGAACCCAAAGTTTCCAGGTTCGAGACCCGGTTCCACCGAAGAATCACCATGTAAGAGGTCTGGTGCGCGCTCACATATTGTACAATATTGATCAAAATTCGCAATATTGTGTAATATTGTTTAATATCGTAGAATATCTCAGAATATTGTACAATATTATGCTGTAGGATGCGCTACCTGGGTAAACGTATGTTTAACTCTTATTCGGGGAGCAAATCAGGTGTCTCATGGATTTGGGCAGCACGCATTTTTAAATTTCTCTTTTTAAAAAGTAATAAATTTGTAATAAAATAATTAATTTATAGGAAAATATTCTTAGTTTTATTATTATTTATTGAGTTAATTTACACTTCCGAGTATCTGCAAAAAAAAAATTTTAGCTATTAAAACAAATAAGTAAATGATGAAAAAAAAAACCTATGTAAAATAATTTAATTTGTCAAAAAATTGTGTTATGAAATTTTTTTTAAATCTAAGAGTAAATACAGAAAGAGAAAACATTAATTTTTAAAACACAAAGTATAGGTAAAAAATAGCAAGGAACTGATTTTTATGAATTTTACTTATTCAATATTTTAAGGCTTTATCGCAGGAAAGTTTCAAAATCACATAAATTTTTAATCAATTAAAATTTCAAAAGAAAGCAATAATTTTGAGAAACCCATTTCAATGTCTCCCTTCTCAAAAATAATATATGCGTTGTAAATGTAGTTGCCGTAAGTCAAGTGATTTGTTCTGCAGAATGCCAACATACAGGCGCGGGCTGTATTACTGTTATTATATTAAAAAAATTCAATAAATCTATGTTAGAAAATGCAATATTCATGATTTCTTTTTAAATGGGCTTTATTGATGACAAAGATGAACAGATGTATTGGCACTCTACAGATGAGACCGTTTGTGTAATAGCTACCAACTTTAACGCATTTATGCCAAGAAGTGCTGGTGCGATTTTTTTGAAATTTTATTAATTTAAAATTAAGGTGAGTTTTGCTACATCTGTTCGATAATTTTCGGAAATTTTTCCGTGCAAAAATGAATTTTGTAATTTGTCTCAAATTATAAAAACGTACCTTTTTTAAGAACCTAATTTAATAATTATAAAAATTTTTACGAATATTGGTAGTTTTTTTAAAAAATAATTCCTACAGTTACTTTACACACACTCTCTAAATACATCTTGTTAAAATTTTCAATCGTTTATAAAATTCCTTTTACTTATCCACTCAAGTTCAAATACATTTTTCTAAACTGGTAATGAATGACATTTAAAGTTAATACAGTTTTTCAAAATGTTATTGTTCTCGTGTTCCACTTTACAATGGAATGTTACAGTAGCTTCTATGAGTATGAACACCTGAGCACCCTGAGGGCAGAAATCTGACTTCTAGCTCACACACGTCACAAAGCGGACCTCATCCATGCGTTTTATTAATTCCTCCACTGATCTAAATTTAGATCTGGAACAGAAAACGATCACCTCTGATCCAATACCCTCAATGGTATTACTCTAGACATTGAGGATTTTCTGACGACGACGGATTTAACTTGCACCAGTCACCACACACGGAGAGTCTTTGGCTGGCGGGTTCGACCTCGCAACCTAAGGGTGCGAATCCAATGCCCTACCAACCATGCTACTCTAGCTGCTATATTAATGCATTAATTATTCATTCAATTCCTGCTTTTAGTTTACACTCCCCCTATATATATCCTGTTTAAATTTTCAATTGTTAATTACATACTTTTTATTCATCCACTCAAGTTCAAATACATTTCTTTAAACTTGAAATGGATGACACTTGGTGTTTATACAGTCTTTCAGATATTAATTCATTAATTATTCATTCAATTCATACTATTAGTTCGCACTCTCCCTATATGTAGCTTGTTTAAATTTTCAATCAGTAATAAAATACTTTTTATTCATCCACTCAAGTTCAAATACATTTTCT
Source organism: Argiope argentata (assembly GCA_026289955.1). Taxonomy (NCBI): domain Eukaryota; kingdom Metazoa; phylum Arthropoda; class Arachnida; order Araneae; family Araneidae; genus Argiope; species Argiope argentata. The sequence continues at coordinate 1,321,712 of JAOUZG010035803.1, forward strand.
CAAACTTGTAGTGGATGACACTTGATGTTAATACAGTTTTTTCAAATATTAATTCATTAAAAAGGAAATTTAGGAAGTTTATAATATTTTATATGTGAACAGTCCGTTTTCAAACTAATAGATGGCGCCAAGAAAATACTGCTCAATTTTTTTCAATTCCTACTATTAACTTTTAAATAGGAATTGACTTATATATATATACGAGGCATATTCGGAAAGTAAGTACCGTTTTTTAATAAATAGAACAAAACATTTTTTTTCAAACAAATTTTATTATTACATGAAAGACCAAACCTTAAACTATTTTTCTACGTAGTTTCCACCAATGTTCAAACACTTGTCGTAGCGAGTGACGAGTTTTCCTATGCCTTCCCCGTAGAAACTTGCCGCCAACGATGATAAACACGACTGCACGGCATTTTTAACCTCCTCGTCGGATCCATAGCGCTTACCACCTAACTCACGCTTCAAATGCAAAAACAGGTGGTAGTCAGATGGTGCCAAGTCCGGGCTGTACGGCGGGTGGTCAAACTGCTCCCAACCAAACTGTTGGATCAGTGTTTGAGTGGCTCCAGCAGTATGGGGCCGAGCATTGTCATGGAGCAACACGATTCCTTTACTCAGCATTCCTCTGCGTTTGTTCTGAATTGCTCGCCGTACTTTTTTTAAGGTTTCACAATATCGTGCGGCATTAACTGTTTCACCTCTGGGGAGAAATTCTGTGAGCAAAACCCCTTTCCTATCCCAGAACACAGTGCACATGATTTTTTGTGCTGACATTGTCGTTTTGAACTTTTGTTTTTTTTGGTGATTGTGTGTGCCTCCACTCCATTGATTGTTGTTTGGATTCAGGCGTAAAATGACGAACCCAAGTTTCATCACCAGTCACAATTTGTCTTAAAAAGTCCTCACCCTCATTACTGTACCGTGTGAGAAATGTCAAAGCACTGCCAAGTCGCTTGGTTTTGTGACCATCAGTAAGCATTTTCGGAACCCATCGAGAACACAGCTTGTGATAGCCTAATTTGTCAACAACAATTCCGTACAACACAGTACGTGAAATTTGTGGAAATTCGTCTGAAAGTATCGTTATTGTGAATCGTCTGTTCTCTTTGATTTTTTCATCAACTTTCCGTATCAGATCGTCATTGACAAGAGAGCGCCGACCACTCCGAGCCTCATCGTGAACATTTTTTCGACCTTCATTAAACATTCTAACCCACTTCCGCACCATTCCATCACTCATTGCGTTTTCACCATACACTTCTTTAATTTCACGGTAAATTTCAGCCGGTTTCACATTTTTTGCGTTTAAAAAACGGATAACAGAACGAATCTCACAGTCGGCGGGATCAGTAATTGTCTTAAACATTTTAAACAAGCACAGCGAACTGGAAACACAACCTACAGCGTCCAAAATGGCGTCAGTTGAGAGTCAGTGAACAAGGAAGACTAGTGCGCATGCGCAGAACGCCGATCGCAGTGCTGCAGCGGCAGTATAATGAAACGGTACTTACTTTCCGAATATGCCTCGTATATAT
>JAOUZG010035803.1:1329248-1339501 GCA_026289955.1 Argiope argentata
TAACTGGTGTAAGTAATTGGTGCAAGTAATTGGTATATGTAATCAGTGCACATAACTAGTTGATGTACGCAGTTAGTGCACATAATTGGTGCAAATATTTGGAGTATGTAGGCAACAGTGAGACTTTGATGAGATCAGTCAAGATATGATCTTCATATCTTGAAAAAATGAGTAGCCATTAAAAAAATGAGTAGTCATTCTATTATAATTATAAAAATAAAACATTTAACAAATCATTTATGCAAAATATATGCGACCTTCCACTCTTTTGTGGATGAATTACATTGAGTTTTGCCATAGGATCTACAAATGCACAAGTTCCCCAACCTGTAATACCTAATTGTCCCAAACCAATTTTTGACTCTGAATGAGGTGACTGTGGTCTTCCAAAACAATTAGTTTTGTACAAACAAAAAGAAAATGAACTTCGTTCGGCATTAAATTTATATAATGAAATTTTTGTAGTAATCTGTTTTTGTTTTTTTGGGAATATAAAATTGCAATTTAGAATAGCTCAAATCTAATAGCGTCTCAAGTTGAAATTACGATGTTCTTTTCTTTTAAACTAATTTTGAGTGAGTGATGATCTGATTACTGTACTAGAGGGAACACATACCCAATTTTACCATAATGTAATTTAAATTTTTTTTCATCCATATTAAAAACAAATTCATTCTTACACAATTGATAATGATGTTGTGTCCATGAAGAACGTGCAAAAAATCCTAAATGACCCCGAAGCTGTCGAAGACCGCCCTGGCAATCTCTACAGCTTTATCTGTGGAAAGAAGCTCCACAGGATTCTCAAATGCTGATGTTAAAGAGCTTAGTCAGCATTACTGTTATCCGGGCAGTGAGGACAAAGCCTGGTTCAACTCCTTTGTCCATCTGCAGAAATTCTCGTGCCTTTCAAGTGTTTAGTTCTAAGTCTGGCTATTACAGTTAAAATGGTTCTGTTTGCTTTTTAATTCTGTAATGGAAAACTTTCTAACTTGCTGGTAAAATAATTTTCGGCTGGCAACTGCATTGGCATCAATGAGAGTTAAGAATTTGGATGGCCGAGGAGAACTACTGGCCTCTTTAGCAAGTTCATCGGCTTTTTCTTCCACAGTTGAAGATAAAATATATTGCAAATGAGATCTACTGCACACAGAATATTCATTCTATCGAACGAAATTCTATACTCTGCATATTAAAAAACGACGTTATATTTATTATTTATTCATGAATTCCTTGAAAGCACATACAGGTAACAAAGTCACAATCAAAGGCATGTAAAATTTAGTTTTAAATTAAAGTGGAAATGATGAAACTTCAAATAATATAAAGACCTCTTTACTCAATCGAAGCATGTCTTTAAATAAAACTAAGAACTGAAAGCAGTGTAGTTCGACATTGAAGTTTTATGTTCATTACATAAATTGAAACATTATAATTTCTTTATAATTTATAACACCTCAAGGAATTATTTTTCTTGATTTGCACAATATATCTTCTTCACATAAGTAAAAGTAACAATTTAAAACATGTCTTACTGTTTTAAAAATTAAAAAAAAGAATGTAAAAATACTTCTACTTATCATTAATTGCTTTTTGTTCGTCGTTTCTTTGAAATGACGTCATTTCCAAGTCCGTTTAAGATTTCTTGCTTTTAAATAATTAATCTCGCTCTCAGAGGATTATCGTTTGGTGCTTTTCTAAAAATTCCTTTTCACTTTTAACTGTCGCACTTTTGTAATATATTTTTACTTTGTATCTTTATTTATTTTAAATATTTAGTTGAATTAATGATTTTGATATTGCAAACGAACAAGAAAATTTTTCTCAGGCATTTATTGTTTAAAAAATATCGCATTTCCTATTTGTTTCATTTCATATAATCACGTGAGGAAAATTGTTTTTCTGTTTTATTTTTGGTAGTAATTAACTTTTTTAAAAATCAGAACTCCTGAAAATGTGATGGCAAAATTTTATTAAAAGCTGTTTTTTTAGAGATAAAATTTTATTTTTATTTAATTTTTGCGAAATAAATTGTTGAAAACCCCCCGATTAAATTAAATGTTTAAAAATTCGTTAAAAATAGAATTTTTATTTATAGGCCAAAACATTGGTATCATTGAAAAGCTAATTTTTTAAGCTTTAATTTAATGCAAAAATCAATTTTTTGCTGTAATATTTTCGGAAGTTATAACAAAAAAACCTTCAAAATTGGGCTTTTTTTAATTAATTAAAATTTTAATTAAAAATTCAAAAAAGGGCTCCGAGGTGCACATTCCCGGCACCCAAGGTATATATATACCAAATTTGGTAGCTGTAGGTTGAACGGTCTGGCCTGTACAGCGCCAACACACACAAACATACACATTAAGCTTTATTATAAGTAAAGATTAATTCATAATAATGATTAAAATTTGAATCAATATATGAGTAAGTGAGTGATCGTTAAGTTGGGCGTGTAGTAGAAATATGTATGCGAAATTTTTGAACATAATCTTTTTAAACAGATTTCATGAATCAATTAGTTTTTAAAGAGTACAACAAAAGGGATATTGAGTAACATTGATGGTTTTTAATAATAAAAATTTTCAATTTTTTAAAATTATTTTTGTTAGTAATTTTGATAGTATATTATTAGTAATTTTAATAGTATATCTTTCTTTTTCAAACAAGATTTTGAAAAAATATTCTACCTGTTTAGACTTGATAGAAAATACAGTAAAAACAACTTATATCTATTTTAAAATTTATATATTCGACATTAACACTAAAATAATTTTTTAAAAAATGTAGACTAATGAAAATAATTTAGTTTTTAAAGAGTTTATTTAAAAAAATACTTAAACAACGTCTTTCCACCCCATTTTGTTATCTTTTGGCGAAAATATTTTTATATATTAATTATGGAGAACTCGAGACCGCAGACGCTTCTTGATTGAAAATTTTCTTATCGGAAAACGCAGTTCTCAAAATGTCAACCGAAATGCCAGATCCAAGATAGAAATCAGTTCCGATTTACTATTGGTTGAAACGATTTTGCATGCAAAGAAAGATAAGGACCGACATTCTTTGCGACCAGCCAGCCGAAAACGCATTCTTAAACTTGCCAATCGGTCAATTTCGAGAATATTCAAATCGGTCAATTCCGAAAATCCGTTCGGAAACTGAAAATTGATTTTGTACATTTTCTTACAGCTGCAAAATCAATAATTCCCCACGCATTCTAAACGTTAAAGCCTGCAAATCAAAATACGGGAGTTGTTTATTCAGCGCATTTCTTCTTCAAGCCGGCGGTCTACCATCCTCACCCCCTTTCTCTAAGCTGACAGAGACGGTTTTCCCGCGCGTGAAATGAAAAGTTTTGATTTTGGTGGAAGTAGCGCTGAACGGTTTTGAGGGGGGAAGAAGGGGAAGGATACCAAGTATCCATTATTATTTTCTTTCCCCTTCGGGATATTTACAAAACCGGATTTTTTAAATCGATTTTGTTCGAAAGTCGCATGTTTGGAGTTGAGTTTAGTCAGCAGAAAAATTATTTCTTCGATGTTGTTTCATCTTTGGTCGAGTTATTGATTGACAGCCCGATGTTGTTGGAACTAAAGATAACCGAAATTTACATAAATATTTAGAAACTTATCTTTTATTTAAGTTATCCAAATACGTTAAAAATGTCGATTTTCACCAAAAGTTGGAATTTTGAAGAAATTTTTATATTGGATAGACCAATCTTTGAGTTATTCAAAACATGATTATTTTTATCCTACGTTAATTAGAAGTCAAGATATTAATATTTTTGTAATAATTGGTAAACCGAAAGGGGACATTTAAATAATTGGAAACACCGATTTAAAGGGCCAAAAACATGTTAAAAATTTGTATAAACACAAATTTAGTTTTAAATACAGAATATTTTTTTACACTGCAAAATGTAAAATGTCACGGAGAGTTTCAACGATATTTTGTTGATATTTGTACCTAAGGATGTTGTTGAATCCTCAGATTAAGAGCATTTATGTCTGTGATTTATTTTAATGAAGGTTTTATAATATTACTGAATATCCTTAAGGTTATTGGAGTGTATCAGTACAAATGCAGTTAAAGCACTTGTTGAACTCAACAAAGACAGGGTAAATAAATCTAGACGGAATTCACTGCTAAATGCAAAAATTACGGTATAATCTATAAATGGGGTGAATTTTAAGTATCTAAACACATCATTTATTATTAAAGCCCGTTACTGCATATTCAAAATGCATTTTTTTTTTCAAAATTGATATTTACTTATTTTTTGCTCACTTCAATTCAAATAATTCAAAATATAATTATCATATTACTATTGAATTTGGTGGACTTTGTCTTATTTTCTAGGGATTGAACTAAAAAAATTTAGACTGAGTGAATATTCTTTTATTGCACAATTTATTGTTTGAATAATAATGTCATGAATTTTCTAAAAATTTTATGACAAATTTTTTGAATGGTTCTTAAATTTTTACTTATAACTATAACCATACGATTGTATGTTATTCCCTAGAGAAAACTACACTGTTTATTTTTTTATAAGTTTGGTTCGGATGAGAGCAATAGTTTTTGGTGTAGCCAATTTGAAATCCTTAAATAATTTGCTTAAATTTGCTCTATTAAAGGCCATTTTTCAAAGAGTTGTAATGGTTATTTCAAATATTTCTTATTTCTAATTTTTAATAGCCTCAAATTCAGAAATATGGCTAAAGAATGTCTATACCATGTTTTTCTATAAAAGCGATCCGGACGTGTTCGGATACATTAATTAAATAGTTTCGATAATTTGATAGTTAAAATTCATCGTCTACCTTAGATTGCTCAACTTGACCCTATAAAATATTCATGATTTGATAGGCCTTTCTTTTAAATCCTTTATCTTCCTTCCAGCGTTTCAGTCTCTCTACCACGTTGAAATATGTCATTCATTAACTTATCTGGACTGCTCTGTTTTTCATACTTTATTCAATTCTCTAGTTGTCTTTGGCAAATAGCTGCTTCTTTTGGTTTTGTGGAGTTTATTGGTGCAAGAACCCTTTTTGATTAAACTGCGCCACACATATGTCGAGATTTAATCTGATTTTAGAAGATGATTTAAGTTTTTTATTTAGAATATTGGCTGTGTTCGTTTTACTTAAAATTTGTTTAATTAAGGAAAGCGGTCTGGGAAAAAAACTTATACCCTTGATAATTTCGTTTTCGAAAGTATAAATTGCCACCAACTACCTACTACCAGGAGGGAGGGGGCCCCTCAAAAATGAGGATAAGAAAATTCCGGTATGGTGATTGTTTCTCACCAACCTGTTGTTAACACAAAGAGGTGTGGGTTCTGACTCTCTTATTTCCCCAAGGGAAGTGTTGTGTCGAGGTCGGTGATGGACTTTGGGGCTCGACTTCAGTTTCCGCCAGTGTTGCTGTCTTCATGGTCCGGTCATTAAGTTTTATCCTTGTGCCAACGGGTGCGTTGAAGTAGTCTGTGATTATTGCCGACTAATTAACCCTTCTCTGCAAACGACGCATACGCGTTATTGCGTTGGATTCTACTCAGGGCTGAACTTCGCATTCCTGAGACGGATTATTGGAACGAAATTATTTCTAAAATTCCATGATTCTATTAATTTTTTCTCTCGTATAAATTGATATTTCTTTCTCCAAATTCAATTTGAGGCTGTGTTTTAGAATCATTAGATTTTTACAAATATGAACAGAAACACGTATCTGTTATTGTACTCATTAACATTATCCCGATTAGCCCATATGCGCATGGATAAAACTGAATGACCGGACCACTGCAACAGCAACCTTGGCAGGAACTGTGGCTGATTCTCAAGTGTCATCACCGGCCACGGTACAACCCTTCCCTCGGGAAGTACGTCAGTTTATTGATGGGAGGTAGCCAATCACTACGCCTTTCTGTACTTTACCATGACAGTGAGAATCATCCATTTTATCGGAATATTCTCATTTTCATTTATGAGGTGAGAGTCGTAATAACCATCACCGGCCACGGTTCATCCATTACCTAGGGAAGTATGCCAGTTCATTATGAGAGGTTGCCACCCCAACCTCTTTTTGCACTTCACCATAGCAGTGAGACTCAACCACCATATTTGAAGATTCTCCTCCTCATAATTGAGAGGCCCTTCAGTGGAATGCATTTGCTGATGAAAAGAGAAACACGTTCTTTGAAGGGGCTGTTTTACTGCCATTTGGGATAGGATACTACAAGGGTTTAATTCGTCTCAGTTTCCCTTATAATGGTATGCCTACAAGATCGCTTATTTTTCTAGGGGATGTATGTAAATTTATGAATAATCTATCTATGAATTTTTTCCTGATGACAGTAACAAAATATTTAGTTTTTTGATGAATGGTAAAATACACGGTTAAAAACTTCGAGTATTAATAAGTTTTTCAAAGCAATAAAAAGCACTATATGTGAATGTAAATAGTGTAATGTATGTCTCTACACAGGTCAAATTTTATGAAGCGTTTTAAAATATCAATTTGTTTGATGTCTTTATGTTTTGGATCAATAATCTGGTGTTACTTTAAGTACTATCTATCATAGTTCATGATTTGATGGGGTCCAGAGATTCACCAGATCTTTAAAAATGATCATTCCATCGGTAACAGTGACTGAGTTAGAAAAGAATATTTGGTTGGCATTCAAAAATATCGTTGTATATTTTTTCAGAAATACATGAGCAGAAAATTACACCTATATTTCAAAATAAGTCTCAGAAAGCTAGAAAAGGACATGAGTGCTATACTGCTTATTTTAAGAAGTCATCTTTCAAACATTTTGGTGATGTCCTTGACGTTCAGGATGATAGATTTCACCAAAATCTGAAGGTCATGGATGAATGGTATCAAAGTAAATGATATGTCTGTATGATTACTGATTGTTGTAGGAGTATTGAGCGAAAAGAATTTACTGATTAAACACTACAAAAACCTATAAGCGAAAACTTTTACCTTAATATGTATGTTTACAGTTGGGGCGAAAACATTTTTCCATTTTTTATTATCTCAGTTTAGCTTGCAGTAACTATATGCGGTATTTACGTATTAGACCGTCTTCGCCAAAGATCACCAACGATCTAGGAACTCATTGGCGACGGATTTAAATTTGGCGATAAACATCAATGGATTACATCATTGCCGGATTGCCATAATTGGCGGTTTAGCAACTCATTGGGGACGACTTCAAATTTGGTGATAAAGTTGGACGGTCTAATACGTGAGTACCCTATATAAAGCCTTTATACGAATGAAACTACTTTTTCGAATAATATATTTGGTAAGTATTATCCTTTTATTTTTATATGTACAACATGTATAACTTTTGAGAATATCCTGTCGCTTAAAAAGTTGCCTCTACTGAAAAAACAGCGGCTATTCTTGAATCCAGAGCCGAAAACAAGAGTCAAAACAGAGTCAAAAACAAGAGTCAAAACAGAGTCAAAAACAAAAGTGAACAAACAAGAACAAACAGAACAAACAAGAATCAAAACAGTCAGAAAACAGAGTCAAAAACAAGTCACAAGTATGAAACAAGGAAATACCTTATTCCCTTGCGTTTTTCATTATAAGGGTTATCGAATCGAGTATTTAAAACACAAAAAATGTTTTAAATATTTCTGTAAATCCTATAAAATCTTTTCTAAAAAACTGTGTTCCTTGTCTATGTTGTCATTTTCATGCAATTCAGGATTAATAATTAAATACTAATATCATGATGAGATGTTATTTTTCAATCAGTTCCTTTTCTATTCTTTAACAATGCTGGGCGTTTGTGTGTCGTTGTGACACTATTTATAGTTTATCACTATTCGACGTTATATTACCCATATCCACATAGCTTTTTAGCAAAAAGACGAATGTTAATGCTAAAAAATATATTTATGTTAAATTGTCCATTAAATATTAGTAAATAATGTGAAATATTTTTTATGCCTCTTATCATGTGAGAACATGATGCAATTTCGGTTAGATGGTTTTGATGTCTCCGAAATTTAAGGGCAAAAAATAAAGATTTTGCGACGCCGGAAAATATCAGTTTATGAATATTTTGTACCTGCTTTTACCAGTATTGCATTATTATTATATATACTCCTTTGACAGCAGATGCGTTTGCAGAAAGGATAACGTATAACTATGACATCATTGTTGTTATTTCATCTCAAAATCGGTCGAGCTTCAAAACATTGTTGGCTAGATTCAAAAATTGAAAATGAAATTTAAATTAATTCAGACAAATAATGACTTAACAATAATAATGTTCTCACATGACAACTTAAGATTTGCGATCACATAATTTATTTTGTTTTATATCTTATTTATTTTATTTTGTGTTGGTATATGAAAAAGGGGTTCTGACATATCTATATAGATATATGTCTCAACATCAGCTTTTAAATTGGGATTAATATATCAATCGAGATCTTATTCTATTCTTTAAAGAAATCTAGGGTCTCCTTTTTATTTAGAAATATCTTTTAATACAATAACTTAATTTTTTTAATGCCAGGATATTATTTATTGAAATAGTAAAATTAGTTGATGCACAGACGATATTTTAAATATGGTTAAAAAAACGATAAAATTGCTATTGGAAAAAATATTTAATATTTGCAAACGATAATATTAAAACTTTTCCAAAAAAAATTAAGAGTAAATGGATGTTTGCTAAAAATATCGTTCAATTTTTTTAAAAATGAAAAATATTTTTGAATTTCAGTTGGAATGCTATAATTTTAGTCTGAATGTTTATAAATGAAATATTTCTAATTGCTAATAATTTTGGCATATTTTCTCACCGAATTTTTTTTCCTATTTCACTTACAAATATGTTGGTTTTTTTTTAAAAAAAAGTTTTGAATTTTATTGAAAACATCTATTATGCAGTTCTACAAAAGCTCTATTGAAATAGAATTCTCTTTTAAATGAAATGACTTTTAAAATTCTTCCAAATATTTTTTTCACCTGTTTTTCTCATTATATCAATTCAAAAAGTTTTTTAATATATGTGATAGAATATCAACAGACCGAGTTTATCTAGTCGCGATTCCTCGCCTATTTAAATTGCTTTCTATAAAACAAAATAAAATTATAGAGAAATGAAATAAGTTGAGAGAATTTATCTTTTTCAGACCAAAATGAAAATTGCACTTGGAAAAAAGAGTTTGGAAAAGAATAATATTTTTTGAAAAGGGAGGAAATGATTTATCTTTTGTAGAAGAAAAGCCATAATTGAAGGTACGTAATAAAATTATTTGCAGATATTGATTAAAAAAATCTTGGATCATTTGTGTAATGAAAAAATAAAACTTGTTAAGGGATGAGCTTATTATTTATTAATGAATTATTTATAGGAAATTCTATAAAAAGTTTTCTTGCTTCATAAGAATTAAGCATGAAAACTTTTATTTGGTAATTAATTAAGTTACGTTATAAAAGCGGGAACTCAAAGTAATTAATGAATGTGAATAGTTTCTATTAAAATATTTAATAGACTCTAAGATTATTCTTTGTTAAAGAATGAATAAAAAATATTCAGAATTTTACTTCGTTTCGTTTTACAATTGATTGTTAATTAGTTTTAATAAGCAAAATTAAATTTTTAACTAATTTTTTCCTTTAGTTATGAGCGTTATTTATGAAAATTAATAAATTTTCATTTAGTTATAATGAGATTTATTTTAACTTAATTTTATCTCATAAGCTTTGAAATATAATTAAAAACAGAATTCAAAACAAATTATAAGCTTAATTTAAAATTTTGAACAAACAATACAAAATTTGAAATGTGTCTTAAATTTCTCGATAAACAACTAAATATTACTAATTTCATCGCTTTTTGTTGTAAAATATAAAGTCATAACGAACAACTTTAATAACATCTATTACATCTTATCAGGCTAAATTAAAATTTCCTAGATTATATTTGCAATGTAAACATAGCCTTCTATTTGGTTCATTATGCACCAATAGTGGCGAAATTTGTTGAAGAATACATATACCCCTGAAATATGGTAACTAGCCAATAATACATAAATCTCTTTTCAATTCTTTGCTATTAAATAAAAAATTTCAAATCTTGCCTGCAAAACAGTCTTTAAAAAGATGGTTCTGAAAGTCTGAAGCATTGCATTTTTTCGTAATTGTTATGCATGCAAGGTGATAACACACACACACACACACACACACACACACACACACACACACACACA
>JAOUZG010035803.1:1359472-1374730 GCA_026289955.1 Argiope argentata
TTTACACTCATCCAAAAGGATTAAAGCAGTTTTCTCTTTAAAATAAAAAGATAATTCAATTTCAATAAATTTAAGTTAGAAAGATTTATGTTCTCTGTTTACTTCATTTCTCTGTTAAAGATTAGTGATTTTGTGTTTCATGCCAAAAATATTTCATCATTCATTGGTAATTTAACGAATACTTTTAGTCTAGAAAAATTGGTAATTCTGTATTGATTAAAAATAGAGAGTAGTTTCAGGAAAAAGAGGTTTAATCATTCGGAAATTTTTTTTATGTATTTTCTTTGAAAAATAAAACAATTTTTTTAAGAAATTTTCAAATGCTTTCTGTTTTTTCAGATCCCTGCTATTTCTGTAAGAGTTTTTAAAAAAGAAGTTTTACTTTAATTCAAAATCTGTAATGTAATTTTTCTCTTTAAACCAAAAGATAATTATGTTTTAATAAATGTATGATAGAAATTTAGATGTATCCTATGTTTAATTCACTTGTGTGTTAATTATCTGTAATTCTGTGTTTTATACCAAAGATTTTTTATTATTTCTTGGCAGTTTAACTAATATTTTTAATTTAGAAATATTGCAAAAGTTGTATTGACTAAAGATATAGAAGAATAGAAAGCAGTTTGGAAAACAAGATACTTAATGATTTGGAAACCACTTTGGTGTATTTTCTTTTGATAGTGAAAATATCAGTTTTCAGAACGTTTAAGAAAATGCTGAAATGTTCTTCGTTTACTTTCAGATCTCTAAAAGTAGTAAATATTATTTTAAAAAAGTTTACATTCATTCAAAATGACTAATATAATTTTCTCTTTAAAAGAAAGAAATAAACAATTCTCTGATTACATTAGTTTTTTGTTGATAGTCGGTAATTTTGCATTTTATACTAAAAACATTTAATTGTTTGTTATTAATTTAATTAGTACTTTTATTTTAGAAACACTGCAAAATTGTACCAATTAATTTTTTTTGTGTTGTTGAAAAAATTTGGCGCTTTTTCTTTTAAAAATAAAAACATCAATTTTCAATATTTCATTTTTTGAGAAATGCTGAAATTTTCTGTCTATTTCTGAAAATAGTAAACATTATTTTAAAGAAGTATTACACTCAATCAAGATCAGTTATTTAGTTGTTTTGCTTTCAAAATAAAGAGAATCCTATATCAGCAAATTTACGGTAGAAATAGATTATTTGTTCTATGTTTACTTCACTTATCTTTTAATATCAGTATTTTTGTGTTTAATGCCAAAAACATTTCATTATTCGTCGGTATTTTAATTAGAACTTTTAAAATATTATACTTATTATATAATATATTAAATATTTAATATAGCTTAAATTGAAACTGCTCTGGAAATATTAATGATAAAATTTAGCATTTCTTTTTTCACACAAAAAACAGTCATAACTAAACAATGAACTAATTTTTTTTGAAATAGAAATTTCTTATGAAAAAAAAAATTGTTCCATTCTTTACAAATGACTTAAGATATTTAAGAAAAATAAACAGTTTTGGGAAACAAGATATTTAATTATCCAAAGAAAAATTTTGGACTATTTTATTTTGAAAATGAAAACATTTATTTTTAGTATTTTTTTTCCAAAAGTGCTAAAATGTTTTCTATTTTCTTTCGTATACCTGAAAATCATAAGTAATTCTTTAAAGAAGTTTCATACTCATTCAAAACAAGTTTTGTTATCATTTGAAAAAAATACATATTTATAAATTTTTTTTACAATTAAAATAGAGAAATGTTCCCTGCCTATTTCTATTTTATTTAGTTAACATTTCTGTGTTTGAAAATGAACCATTTAATTATCTAAAAATCAGTATTTTGTGTTTGAAATAAGTACTACAACTTTTTTATGTTTGAAAGTTAAATGTGTTATGTTTATTTGAGATAACTGAAATTGGTTTTTACGTTACATATGTCCTGTATCTTTTGATATGTTTGAGAATGACAAGTATTGTTTTTAAAGAAAATGCATAGTTTTTTAAATTTTGAATATATTAATTTTGAATAAATTTTTGAATTTTTTTGAATAAATTTTGAATATATTTATTTTTAAATATATTATAATAATTATTTATTTTATATACTTAATTATTTTATTTTTTAGTTATATATACAATGATTGTATTAACTCTTTCAAATTCGAAGCATTGAAATATGTTCTATTTATTTCAGATCCCTCGTGAATGGTAAGCCTGTTTGTTCTTGACATTAAAGAAGTTCTGTCTTTTGATAGGTTTGAGATTAAGTATACATTTAAAAAAAAAGAAAATTAATAACCAATCAAAATCAGCCTTTTAATTTTTATTTCGTCGGAATAAAATCATCTCCCCTAATCTGAAATCTAAAAAATATTTTCCGCAATGGCAAATCTAAAACTGTAAGATCATTTTCTGTTTACTTTAGATCTCTGTATTGGCAAAACTAAAACAGTGAAATTATTATCTGTTTACTTTTGATTTCTGCAATGGCAAATATGAAAAAAAAAAAAAAACAACTATTCTCTATTTACTTCTGTCACAGCAAATCTATATAAGTGAAATTATTATCCGTTTACTTCTGATCTCTGCTATGAAAAATATAAAACATTGACATTATTCTCTCTTTATTTCTGATCTCTGTAATGTCAGATGTAAAACAGTAAAACTATTCTCTGTTCCTTCTGATCTTTACAAAGGCAAATGTAAAACAGTGAAATTATAATCCGTTTACTTCTTATCTCATGAATGACAAATCTAAAGACATGAAACTATTTTCTGTTTATTCTTGATATCTGCGATAACAAATATAAAACAGTAAAACTATTCTCTGTTTCTTCTGATCTCTCCCATGGAAAATATAAAACATTGAAATTATTCTCTGTTTATTTCTGATCTTTGCAATGTCGAATGTAAAACAGTGAAATGATTCTCTGTTTACTTCTTATCTCAGAAATAGCAAATCTTAAGACATGAAACTATTTTCTGTTTATTTTTGATATCTGCGATGGCCAATCTAAAACAGTGAAATTATTCTGTTTACTTCTAACCTCTGCAATGGAAAATATTAAAAAGTAAAACTATTACTTTTGATCTGTGCGATGATAAATTTAGCTATTGAGTCAAAGTCATTTAACCATTGAAATCAGTTCTGTGCTATTTTTTATTTGAAACAAGATAACAGTTTTGTAGCTCTTTTATGCTCAAGAAATTGAAATGTAATCTGTTTACACATTCCATTAGCACTTTTTTTGTATGATCTGAATATGTTCATGAGTGTTTTCGAACTATTACTGAAGAACTTAATATGAAATTACATTTATTGAGCAAGAAAGGAATTCCACAATATTTTATTTATAAAACAGGTAGATAGGAAACAATCATAACATATTTAGAAGGGGGAAAGGGAAAAATTATTTACATGGAAATTCAGTTAACTTTGATGAGGTTTAAATACAATAATTCCAACATCTTTTTTTATAATAAAACTATAACATCACAAAATACAACCCTTTTTTTTAATATTCACAACACTGCATAAATTTTTGGAACTGGAACATCTACAGAAGGATAGCAAGTAAAATATTTATTAGGAATGGAGAACATCATGCAAAGAGTTGGTGTTAGGAAGGGAGGCTGTTTTTGATTGAAGACGTTTAATAACAGTATGGTCAGTAGAATACTCAGTCAAAACTTCACACTACACTTAGAAACAAACATAAACACATTTATGTGGATTGTTTAAGCATCGCCGCCATCTTTACAGCTAGACTGAAAATACAATTCATTTATGTTTCATAAACACAAGACATAACACCTACTAGTTTTTGGGACCTTCAAATTTTGAACTAAGCCATGAATTACAAGAGTGCATACAAGTGATACATGTGCTACAAATAAACATCTAAAATTCGAAGGTAGTAAACTTAAAATACAAGTTCACATTCCATAACAAAAAAATAAATTATTTATTGGTTTATACGAAAGCTGCCATAGTAGAGCCTTAAATAGAGAAATTGTAGCGAGTTATACTACAATTCAGCTCGGTTGATCAATTGCTGGTATTTTATGCATCAAACTTTCCACAAAAGAACTAAATTAACACAAAAACCTTGCTACTTATTTCAAAGCCTCGTATTTTGGAAGATTATTTTTCTGTAATAAGTTTTATAGTTTTGCAGATAAGATTTTCAATACATTTCAAGTGACTGCTTTTGGCATAACATTGAGAAAAAAAAAGAAAGATTAAAATTACAAAACTTAACAACACATTAAGGGCATTATTAGAAGATTTTTCTCCTATCAAGTTTATTGCTATCAGTGGATAATTTTGTATCAAATTTTCATAAATTAGCTCTGAAAATGAAATCTATCTTTTAGAAACTATCATTAAAAAAACTAAGGATAAATAACTGTTGGGATTTATACTAAGTACACAAATAAAGCTTGTGAATTGTTTCATGCTTTATTTATAAAGATTTATTTATGTCATTAAACTTTCAAAAAAGTAAATAAACATAAAAAAAATCATTAAAAAATTCTGCATTTTAAAAAATGTATATAAATTGCTAAAAGATTTGTAATTAAAATAAAATAAAAATTATTTTTCAAATTTCTTTCATACATTTTGATAAATTTTGTATTCCAAAATACATAATCTTTTCTGAATGAATGTTGTGAATATTTTTACTCACTTTGCTTAATTTTTAATATCAGTTATGATGCCCATCTGCAAAACATTTAAATTTAAAAAAAGTTATCAAACAGGCTACGTGTAATGGCATATTTTATAAATTGATTGTCTAAAGTAAAAACGATTGAATTAGTTTTTCATTAATTTTGAAAATTAAAATAAATTCACGAAAAAAGATGGAATTTTTTTATAAAATATAATAACATTATTAAATATGGAAATTAACTTCAAACTCAATTAAATTTTTATGCAAATGCTATTATCTTTATGGCATTAATAAGATTGGCAAAATAATTTGATATTCTAAAATTAAGAACAAAAATTCAGGAAAAAGAAAATTTCTATATTCATTATTTTATATATCTACTTATAGCATTCGTTTTTCTATTTATAGCATTCGTTCTTATTTTATTCGAAAGCTTTATTTTTTAAAGTCAATTTTTTGCATTTAAAAAAATTATTTCTGAAATCAAATAATAATAAATATTGAATAAATTGTAACATAAGCGATTAAAGTAATATTTAAAATGTATATCATTTACTTAAAAAGAATATAATAACTAAAAAAATTACGTTTTATAATTTGCATTGAATTTAAGTAGATATAATCATAAAACGAATTGTCAGTTAGTTTAGCATTAAAATTTCATTGTGGAAAAGGCTATTTTGTTTGAAATATTTCCATCAAAATTAAGGAAAATATATATAATGTTAATTGCTTTTGACTGATACAGGGAAAAATTATTTATTCGTGATCAGTGATAGCTAAATTATATATTGAATGAAAATTTTGAAATTTATAGAAGTTATTTTTTTTAGATTCTACAATTATATATAGAAGTCTGATATTATTTTTGTTTTTAAAAGAAATTTTCTTCAAATATTTTAAATTTTTTATGTGAAAAGTTGTTTATTACTATATGTTAGCATATAAATTTCTTTTATTTAATGCATCGTTTGGCCTTTTCCCCACCGAAAAATATTGATTTTTTAATCAATATTTTGTTCTTTTTATTTAGATTTTTAAGAATAATTAAAAAATTGATATGAAACTTTTAAAGTTAAAATTTTTGATAGTCATCTAATATACCATGAATGAAAATAATTTTCCAAAACTAATCATATCATTAAATTATAAATAACTCTTTATTCGTCTTAAAAAGAATCCTGTAAGAAGATATTTTCTCTCTCAATAATTTTAGCATCTCAATAATTATTAGCAAAGATATTTTCTCTCTCAATAATTTTTTTCTCTTAGGATTTTCAATTTATAATCTGAAAATTTTGGATTTCTGTGATTTTAATAAAACCAATATGCAAATAATTTTTTTAAATGATGATATCACTTTGATTATCGATTTTCAGTTCGAATAATTAAAGCATTTTATACAGAAGTTAATCAGTAAAAAAGATTCCCATTATTCTTTGAAGTAAGGGAAAAAAATTCTTATTCTATATTATAAATTTAGAAATTCTCGGAAAATGTAAAAAGAAAATTTTTAAAAGAAGAAAAACAATAACAAACTATTTTTGAAACATTATATTTTCTCCAATCAACTTTGAAACAAATTTATTAAAAAAATAAAACATTTTCTGCTGAAAAAAAGTTTGGAGATTGTTTTTAAATATCAAATTTCCCTAACATAATTAAAAAAGCTCAATAAAGTTTAGAAATTGTTTTTAAATATGTTACAGAAATCCTGTTTTAGCAAACAAGAAATAGTTCCAGGGTAAATAACAAATATTTAATCTTATAGAAATTTAATATGTTTATCTCGGAAATTTTTATATTTAATTTAATTATATATATTTATTAAAATAAAATTTTACAAGAAAAGTATTTCAAGTAACTATAAACTCAGAATTTTAATTTGTTTATAATGTAAACAATAATGTAAATCGAGTTACACAATATTTTTGATTCTTTTGCTTCTAATCTTACAATTGTCTTAAAGAAAAAATATTTTAAAAAACGAAGTGTATAAATAATAATACAATCAAAGAGGGTTAATTTATGATGTTTCACATACTAATAGTAATGGAAATGCTTAGTAAGGTAGTATTTTTATATAATATTTATCAATAATTCAAAAATGATATATTTCACCCATTATCAATATTCTGGAATGGAAAATGATATGCTTTTTTTAACATCTCCCTCTAACCAAAATAATGATGAGCATTTTTTACTTATTTCTTAACAATTTTTTTAATAAATGCTATCTTATATATATTTACCCTGATTGCATTTTCCGCGAATAAAGTTACCGATGTTTTATTAATTTTATTCGTATAAATAAACCTGAACATTAGTGGAGAGATTTTAAGAACAATTAATCGCTTCAAAGTATTTATGAAATTTCAATTTTTAAAGTCTATTTTGAAGCAAATTTTTCAACAATATATGGATTTGTTTATTTGTAAGTAGTAATTTCTTTCTGAATTCTTTTACAATGCACCATTATATTCACTAAACCTGATATTTGGTGAAAACTATAGATTTTCCATTAAAATATTAGATTTCGAATATTTTTAGGATTCAGGAATTTATGTTGTAATATTTTTGAACTTTATTTGAAGACTAATTTGTCATACTATTTGTATGTGATATACTATTACAATACAATAAAAGAAATATTATTTTGTATACGATACTAGTTAAGTGATACAATTTTTCATACTATATTTTTGGTCAGAGGGAGTATTATGGAAATCATTTTTTCAACATAGCATAGTATATAAATATTTTAAATCCACAATTTGAAGCAAATTTCTAAATTTTAATGTGATTCACACTTTATTACGTTACCTTTTAATTCCAAGTCAATAATTGTACATTTCAAAAATTATGATAAAATGCTGATATTAATTTTCATCATCTGAAAATATTAAGTACTTTGTTCAGGAAAGATATGTAAACACATAAATGTGGAAGCCATGAGTTTTGGTTATTTTGTAAATAACAACCATATGAATTATCAAGTCTATAGCTAATCATGATTGGTGCCCGACTTTAATTAATTAAATTATAAAAAACTATATTACGATTTCATTTAAAAGTCTTAATTATTTACAATCATTGAAGATTCACCAAATGCGTATAAATAAATAATTAACCAATATTTCCTTTAATTAGATTTGTGGGTTTGAATTTTTAGTAATGTGGCGAATTCAAATTTTTAAAATTAAAAAGTTTTTTTTAAATCGAAAATAGAAAAATCCAATTGGAAGATAAATATAAATAAATATATTAGTTTCAATATAATTTTTGAATAGAAGGATGATAACTGCTTGATTCTAATGAACAAAAAATTTTTAATTCAAGTATATACATTTAGTTATATAACGCTGCCATCAAATATAACTGCATTTTCTTAAATGAAAAATATAATTAATTATTATTTATTTGTAATTATTCCTTTTCATAATAAGATTTTAAAACGTTATAATATATGGAAATTGTATATAATGTAATTTAATTAATTTAAATATCTTTAATAGAAAGATAAATAAAATGAGTTTTAATGTATTTACTGAATAATAAAAAGTAAATCTTGGTGAATTTTCATTACATAAATTACATAATTTAATTACGTATATCAGAATTTTTTTTGATTTTTTTGTGCCTGTATATATATTTTTAGCATTATGAAATTCAGGTTTTCAAATTAGAGAAAAAAAATTGGCAGAAACTTTTCTATTACTAATTTTTTTTAAAAAAATCGTTTCCAATAAAGTTTTTATTTTCTTTTTTCGTATAGTTCTTTCATTTTGAAAATAGCAATTGAGTTTAATTCATTCAGATGGAAAATATATATTAGTACATCTTAAATTTCGTTCCGATTTTTTTGATAGCTTTGCGGATAAATATTAGAATTTAATTTGCGTTTTACATCATTTTTTAAGTAACAGAAACTTTTAAATTTTTATCAAAACTCGATACAATAATTTGAAGGCCATATCTTCACACAATTTGTGATTTCTTAACCTTATTTTTGCTTTATAAAAGATAGATAGTTACAAAACTATAAAGATAATTTTTTAAACCTATAAAAAAATTAAAAAGATATTTAATAAATAGATTTCTGAATTTTTTTAGAAATTTCTAAATGATATGTGCTTTTTAAACATATAGTTTTAACCAAAGCAACTAAAAAAATTACAAAAAAGATATTTATATCAACATATTTTTTTAAAATTAACTTTAATGTTAACGATTTTTAACTTATACAGTCAAATTCCGTTATAATGAACTGTGCGGTTATTTAAAGTGACCAAACTTTATGATTTTAATTCAGAACATTCCAAATACAGGAGGGGGGGGGGTAGAAGGACAAGCAAGAAATCATAGCTAAAAAGAAAGAAAAAAACTAGACTTTCCTTTCTAATATGGGATACTTAATCAATTTCATATTATTAGAAAATATTAGTACAAATACAATATTTAACTTTAAAAAGGACATGGTATTTTCTTTGGAGAGTACTTCTCAGATTTCATATACATCCAGATAAATTGAATCTATCTGAGTATCTCATATTCTAAAGATCTTACAGGAATAAAAAGAATAAACAATATAAAAAGATTTTTTTTGAATTATTTTTCTGAAATTAAATTCAACCAATCCTTTTAAAAAATCAACTTTTTATAAGAAGAAAAAAAAATTATTTTCGGATATTCTGTTCCAATAAAAGACAAATTAACAACAGTTTTTAAATTTTGGAGAAAGAGCTGAAACCAGGGTGGAATTTTTAAAGCTTGGTCATTTTAGTGGAGAATTCATTATTATAAATAACTTTTAACGATAACTTTTATTATATTTTGCGTAATATTGATCATATTTGAAGCAAACTGTCATTATCAAATAAATCTAATAATAAATAAATAATTTATATCAAATATTAATTTGAGATTTAACTTAATTTAAATTTTGCATTGTAAATAAAAATCAATAATTTGATTAGCTTTCCAATAAGACATTTATAAATATAAATTTAAATTTTTAGGAAATCTTTTTTTTGCATAATGGACAGTGACCTTATGCTTTTTTTTGGAAATTAACTATACTTTTTTGATTTAATAACTAACTTTTCTAATTAATAGAGGCCTTTGCTCGATCAGAATAAGACTGCCCTGATTTTGAATGAAAATGAAAAAAAATAATTTTAAAAAATGCATCATTTAGCAGAGTCAGTCTGATTTTAAATATTTATATTCAAATACATAACAATAATTTGAACTTCTAGTACAGATTCATCAGTACAATAAGAAGCATACAATTTAGAATAATTGGTCAATTCATACTTAGTGAACGTTCTGATACAGAAATATTTTAGCAGTTCATTTAAAAGGATTCGACTGTATTATTAAAAAAAACGAATAAAAGTGTTAAATGATTATTTTTTTTCTGTTGCAGACAAAATCCTTTCGATTTGGACGTCGGGCACCAAGCATAGGAGATATGACGGACAGAATATTAAATATTGATATACATATTTGAAATTTAAAATTTAATTGGAAGCCATCTCGGTGTATTATACCACTTCCCACAAACTTAGAACATATGGATATGTGGGTGAAAATTGCTTACGACAGTCACTTTAGAATTTTCTAGAACTTTTTTTGTGTATTTTCTTTCTTGATGGTCACGTTAGCGGTGGGATGGGTTCAGAAGGGCCCAGGCCACACGGGGTCGCGCTTAGGGCCGTATCCCATAAGGCTACGCTCGTAGGAATCCGTTAACCAGCTCTTTCCCCATTTCTGTTTGCCATCTGCAAGAAGAAGAAATTGAAAATATTAATTAAAAGACCATATTTATTGATAAAAGTAAAAAAACTTTTTTAAAAAAAATCACTCAGAAACACTTGACATAAATGAACTATTTTATCTGTAGAATAAATCCTAGTAAATAGCCTTTTATTCTTACACACAGTATCTATACATAAATATTTATCTGTAAGCACAATACCAGCAATAATTTTTTACCTATTTATTCAGTTATTCCCCTTTAAAAATACTCGTTTTCTGTCCTCAAAATACATCAATTTATGAGAAAAAAGATAAAAGAAAATGATATCTACTCAAATTCCAAGTTATCATGTGAGAACATTATTATTTTTTGAGTCATTATTTGTCTATTAATTTAATTCATAAATTTAAACTGGTTTGAACCAGTCACGAGTCTTCTCTGTCGGTCTCTATCCTTCTCTCTCTATTTATGTATACACTGAAGTGACAAAAGTCATTGGATAGCAAGATGCAAATATACAGATGACAGTAGTATCGCAGCGAAAAGGTATAAATGCGCATTTCGTTTTCCAGAGCTTTCATTTGTGTTCAAGTTATTCATGTGAACAGGTTTTTCGTGATTTATGGTGGCACGACGAGAATTAACAGGCTTTGAACGTGGAATGTTAGTTGGAGCTAGACGCATGGATCATTCCATTGCGGGTATCGTTAGTGAATTCAACATTCCGACATCCACCGTATCAAGAGTGCGCCGACAGTATGAAATTTCAGGCATCTCATCCCATCGAGGACAGCGCAGTGGGCGACCACCTGCACTTAACGACCGAGACCGCCGACGTCTGTGTAGAATGGACAATGTTAATAGAAAGGCAACACTTCGTCAAATAACTGCAGGAATCAATGTGGGACGCTGCTTGCAGATCACTTGCAGCCGTTCATGGACTTCACGTACCCACACAACGATGGGATTTTTATGGATGACAATGCGCCATGTCACCTGTCCAGAACTGTTCGCGATTGGTTTGAAGATCATTCCGGACAATTCCAGCGCATAGTCTGGCCACCTAGATAGCCCGATATGAATCCCATCGAGCATTTATGGGACATCATCGAAAGGTCCGTTCGTGCCCAAACTCCTGCACCAACCACACTTTCACAATTATGGACGTCTATACACACAGCATGGCTCAATATTCCTGCAGAGGACTTCCAATGATTTGATGACTCCATGACACGTCGAGTTGTTGCACTTCGCCGGGAAAAAGGAGGAGCGATACGATATTAACAGTCATCCCATGACTTTTTCACTTCATTGTATAAATATAATGATAATTTTTTAAAGTTTTCATTTTCAATTTTCCAAGCTGGGAAACAAAGTTTTGGAGATCGACCGACTTTCTGATGAAATTACGGCTATGATATCATAGTTCTTCGTCGGCGTTTTAAAAAGGCTGCTGTCAAAGAAACGTTCATAATAATAAAGAAATACTGGTAAAAGCAGGTCAACCTTTTAAAACGCATCTGCTTTTGAAGAAGCATGCGTAATAGTAACGCAATACTGTTATAATCCGGTAAAAAATTATATTCGATAAAAAGATGTTGATGAATAATGCCATTTATATTTTATTCATTGCTTACGCAATTTCGGGCTTCAATTACTCGCTGCCTTTAATTATTCAAAAACCCCTAACGAAAACAATATAATGTTCTCAAATCATAATACATTTTATTTCTTATTGATACTTCATGCTTATTTAAAAATTGAACTTTAGAATAATAGAACAAAAAGGGACCATATTCTAAAATGCATGAATGCATATTGTTGGCCGAAAATACATTGGAATACTTTTCTACATTTAACAGAAAGTTAAAGAAAAACACCCCAACCAATTCTAGAAAAGTTCGCAAAACTCCTTTTTTTTCTGTACACTACGTCGAGAAAAAACACAGGCAAAGATAAATGACCTTGGCATTACAGCCAAGGATTTTCAGAGAAGAATTTAAGCTTTGTTTAATTTGATAGTCAAATTCTGAAATTCTAAGAATGAAAATGAATGAGCATATTTAATAACTTAAGCTTTCTCTGTGGCCCCTGGTGAGATTTCAAGAACAAAAAATGCATTAATATTTTATGACGCTGAAATGTATTTGATAAGTTGAAAAACTTCTAGCAGCAATTTTTTTTAAAGTAACTTTTTTCCAGATTCAAAAATAAAAGCGTAAATGACTTAGAAGCATTTCAGGAAATGATTTTCAACAAGGAAAATTCGATAAAATTCAAGTTCTTAAGTTTGAATGTATCTTAAATATTCAAATTTGGTTTGTGAGCATATTAAATTCGATACCGCAAATTAATTAATTTGGAATGAAATTATGATTATCTTTATTTCTAGAAAATTAAATATCTAGTACCATTGTCATAATACCATTTACTTCTATAAGTAAAGACATTAATAAGACAATAGTTATCATGGCATATGTTTATTACAGTTATTATAGGGGCATGTGTGGATTGGGTTAATGGTAGATGTATGCTTTTCTAAGAAGTTAATATTCATGAAATTATTTATTTATTTTTAAGTATGAGCTTGATCTAGAGGAAATTTAATACAGGAGAAAAAGTCCTCCTGTATAAAAGGAAATTTAATACAGGAGGAGAGCTTTGCTCAAATTTTGCTAATTTTTATATAATATGAAAATTAATTATCTCTAAATACATTATTATATTTTCTAGCAATTTCCAAGTCATAGTTTGTATTTTGTGTCTGCTTTTTTGTATTTTGTATGAAAGCTCATGATTTCTAGATACATCATTATATTTTCTACAGAAAAAATTCCACATCATAGTTTGTATTTTGTATTTGCCTTTTTGTATTTTGTTTGAAAGCTCGTGATTTCTAGATACATCAGAAATAGATACCTGTTTCCACCACAACCAGTTTTGAGAGTTACAGAAAAATAAAGCATTGGCCTGTTTTCAACCACAAAAGTTTGAATATATTAATTAATTAATTTCCCCTTTTCGCAGACACAGCTAGTCAGTTAGGATATTTTATATTCATTATTTAAAAATAATAAAACGTATAAAAATATATAGTTAATCAAAGTGGATTGTAAACACTAAGTGAATACAGTTAATACAACGAGTGAACAGTTGGTCTTCGAAGGCGGCTAGTAAAATAATCTAAATTAAATCTATTAAATGTATTAGGAATTCAAATAAAAGAAACCTATTATAGCTTTATTTTATTTTAGATAGTAATCTATAATAATTCTAATGTATACAGAAGATAACATTAAATGTTAAACTATAAATAGATCAAGTTCTTTTATGTAAAAAATAGAAATAGATCAGAAAAAATATGCTCAAAAATGGGCAATTCATTCAAACCGAGTTTTAATAATAAGACAATAATATAATTTTATATTAATAGAGCTTATTAAATCAATTCATTAATTAAAATTTAATTAATTTTTAATAATTTAATAGAGTTTTAGCAGTTTGTAATTAAAGAAGATCAACAGGCAGTAGCTCAATCGGTAAAATGCGAGGATTTCAGTATTTTTCACGTGAAGGTGAAAAATGCAAGTACAATTCTTATGGAAGTCAATAATTTTTTTGATAAATTATTTGTATTAATTGTGATTATTTAATAAAAAAATAACTAAAATAAAAATTTTCTTTGCTTGTCTGATTAGGAATTGACTTATTTTTTTATACTAGATTTTATCATTACAAGAAGCAATTTTACGATATATAATGAATTATAAAGTGGTATCGGTTCTAATCCATTCACGTTCATCATATAAACCTGATTTAACTTTAATAATCATTTCGAACAAATTTTGATATTTATTTTTTGATTTGCAGCCCTAACAATAAAATACTATTTTACAAATTAAATAAAATTTTAGAAATTTAATAGAATTTTTTTTCTTAACGCAGCTCTTTAAAGTAATCAAACAAAAAATGCTCCAATTCTAGGAAATAGAAAATCTCTTTTTCTCGGTAAGATTCGAAATGGAATTTGTTGCTTTCACGAAGAAAAGAAGTTAAATAAATCTTTCGTTTCCAGATTACGTCAAGAGTTAGACTGTTCTGAGAAAACTATAATCCTTTTCCATCAAACGCAAGTAAAGGGTTTTCAAGTTGAGAATTAAACCGATCTATTTTCTCTTCTTTCCTTTTTCTCGAAATACTGAAAGTTTTTTTTGTACGAAACAGCAACTTAAGTAAAAACAACTCACTATTTACTTCATACTGTGGAAACTTCTATGATATGAATGTTTCAGGTTGATAGTTTTCGTAAAATATATCTATTTCACGGTTGAATTAAAGTTTTCTTTTTCTTATAATTCCTTGCTATTTGAAACATAAATATTATTTAAAACAGCCGCATTTAGTGATCAGCTTGTTCATTCAATTTATGGAATTTTTAAACCTTGTCATTTGATATTTTGATGATGCATGAATTTAATTGAATTGGTTTACTGCAAATTTAAAAGTACTGAAATTAATAAATTACTGCAAATTTATATTACAAAAGAAAGGAGAAAATAAAAAAATCTAAATGCGTTGTACATGCTTGATAAAAACATGAGAATAAATGTTTTGTTGGATGAGTTAAAATTGTTTGAATTTAAAAACGTAACTACAAATAGTATCCAAAATTAAATTAAAAATATTATTAGAATTAAGGGGAAAATGTATGGAAGTGAAATTGATAACCTTAAAAAGATGATGATTTGAGTATTCAGATAAAAGGAATCATATTTTTGCAAGGACGAGTATTTGTATGAATGAGTTAGAATTTTATCCTAGAATTA
>JAOUZG010035803.1:1380055-1393021 GCA_026289955.1 Argiope argentata
TATATATATATATATATATATATATATATATATGTCTTTTCTAATTAGTCCAAAAGATCATGTGAGAAGTGAATTAATATAATCTTTCCAATAGCTAATTTGAACACACACACACACACACACCTTTTTCTCATTTGCAATTTTCATCATTTTCAGTCCTCTGTAAAACACATTATGTTCAGTATGAATAAATTACTAACAGTCTTGTAGCACATGGGAAGAAAAAATACACAGGGAGTAAGCTGTTTTTTTGGACAAAACATTCATATGTTTTTGTCCAGGGAGAATTTATGTTATATTATCAGGAGCTAGGTGATATGTGTCGAGTTTTCTATTTCATGCATCCTTTGTTTATAACAATTTTTTTCTGTTTTTTTTGTTTGATTCATCGAAATTTTTATTATACTGCATGCTATTAAAAATAATATGATTGTCCTTGGTACTTGAAATAAAATATTTATCACTTTAAATCCCCGATTCATTCTTTAGTATGCACGAAAAATTTAACAGTACTGAGTAGATACACAATCTACTGAACTTCATAAAAATAATTTGGTGTTTATCTTTTTTTAGAGAAACATTTTCTCTTTATTCCGAGAAGCTTTTATTTTAATTTACTGAGTACAATGGTACATGTTACGCATTTTCAGTTCCAACAATCCCAGGATTTACATAATCTTTATGTTACAGCAATCATATAACACAAATATTTTGTATTTTTATTAAGGCGTGAACCCGTATACAGTCAGACGAAATATAAAGTGATTCAACACCAAAAAACATTTCGTTCCGAAAATAGAAACTCATGAAATATATATATTCTGATGCTCATACACTGCTCCTGTATTAATGTTCTCTTTATACATTATTCATTATTCTTGTTCCACTACAACCACTTCACTTTTTTTCAGTTTGTTGAAGATCGGTTGGTTCGGACTCGGTAAACAGAATTTATGACACCGAATCGGTAACTAAAATTGCCGGACTGTCATCATATTGGTTATAGTACAGGGTGTCCAAAAAGTTCCCTTACTGATGATTTGTGAATTTATTTAACAAAAACAATAGGTTTAAATATAATTATTTTTATGCCAATGATAAAAAGCATTTTTAACATAACTAAGGAAAAAATACTGAACTTACATTTATAATAAATGTTCAAAATGTCCACCCCTTTCTTGGAGACAAAGCTGAACTCGTTTGCACGTGTTTTTCGAAACGCGTTTTAACAAGCTAGGAGTGATTTCTTGTATCCTTTGGGTAATTGCGATTTTCAAATCATCTAATGTTTGAGGATAACCTTCTTAAATTTTGTCCTTTAAATATCCCCACAAAAAAAGTCCGGGATGGTCAGATCAGGGGATCGAGGCGGCCAAAGATTTTTTGAGATAAGTCGATAGCCTAAAAAAGCTTCAAGCATGTCCATGGTTTCATTACTCGTATGGCATAATTTAATATAATTGAAAAAAAATCAAGGAAAATGATTTTTTAAATTTGGAGTGCGGGAACTTTTTGAACACCCGGTATTTGAGCAATCAATCACAAAACATTGCTATCATAGTGAAATTTGAATTATATTAATATAATATTCAAGGGAGAAATTTTCAGAATATTTATAAAACGAGCCTAAAAGTAATCTTATGCATGGGAAAAGTATCATTTAAGCATAATTTATATTAATAAAATACAGGGTAATTTCAATAGTAGGAAAAAAAATGAAAATGAAAAAATCTTTATTACAAGTTGAAGGCTAGTCTATATAAATTCTTTTTCAAGTTAACATTTTCTAACTGTTTTAAATTCTTGAACAAATCTTCATGGGAACTGTTGTCCTAAAAGAATTCAGTGGAAGTTTTCAGAATAATTATGAAACGGACCTAAAAGTAATCTTATGCATATAAAAATATTATTTTTAGATTATTTGAATTAATAAAATGCAAGGAAACTTCAATAATGGGCAAATAAAGGGAAATGCAAAATCAGTCTTTCCAAGTTGGAAATCAAGGGTGGATATATTCTTTTACATCTAAGTTCCCCTTTTCAAATTCCTTTAAATTATTGAATAAAACCTCCCGGGAACTGTCTCCAACTAAACTAGTCAGCGGAAGTTTTCAGAATAATTATAAAACGAGCCTTAAGGTAATCTTATGCATATGAAAATATTATTTTAAGATGATTTGAATAAATGAAATGCGAGGAGACTTCAATAATGGGCAAATAAAGGAAAATGCAAAATCCCTCAAACCAAGTTGGAAAGCAAGGGTGGATATATTCTTTTACATCTAAGTTGTCATTTTCAAATTATTTTAAATTATTGGATAAAGCCTCACCGGAACTGTCTCCCCAAAATAATCTTAGATGTTTTCCAATTAATTCTCTATCCCTTTACCCACTTAAAAAATCATAAACTTTGAATAAGATCCCATGTACATTGAATGGTATTCACTAACGTTATGCAAAGTTATTGCAAACTACAGATGTGGTTATAATCAGAAAGTACAAATGTTTGGTAGGCATCAAGCTAAATATCTTTGGACGCCTTTTTGCTGACCAATTAAAATTTGAGGCAAAACTACAATTGAAGTTACTACATATAACGAATTTCATTTATTTAAAAAGCTATTTGTTTCGACTTCTTCGGCAAATACATATCTAAACTGTACCGCAAAAATTTAGCACTGACGAGTATACTCGTCAAACAGAGATGGTTGGTTGGTTGGGATTTTCTGGCGCAAGAGCCATGTCTGGCTATGCTCCGCCAAGCTTATGGTAGATAAACAGGTTCACGGTTTAAAACATATGGTATTAAACGATGAAAAGACAAAATTTTAAAAACATTGAAAATTTAAAACTTGCAGTTTATAAAATGTTTAAAATACATTTTGTCAGCCTTTAGACTGAGAAGTTTTATATTAAATAATAATCTAAAGGATTAAATCCTGGGCATTGGAAAAATATAGTAGAAGAGGTAAAAACAAAATGGATGTATTTCTAAAACACTGTTAGTAAACGAAGTGTAGTAAAATTAGAATCCGCTCTTTTATATTAAAAGGCAAAAGAAAAGAAAAAAGCTACAAATTCTTGTATTTCGTAGGAATAATATATTTACGCTTTTCCTTTTTATGTTTGATACACGGTGGAGGAGTAAAAACTTGTTGTGGCTCTTCCAAGTCTTCAGACATATCATATTCCAAAATATCTCCTTCTGATGCAGTGGAAGAGCTCATCTCTGCATCGGTATCAAATTCCTGAGATTTTTGCATCCTCTTTCCTCTAAAGGAAGGAGCATTTATAGATTGTGGTGCAGTGCTGGTAGAAGGAAGAGGTTGAGTTTGAGTTGAGATAACTGGCTTAGTATTCAATGGTAATTTCCCATTTGAAACAGTATTTTGTACTAAAACTGTTGTGGGATTTTGACGAGGAGAAATCTTGTAAAATTTTGACATTTTTTCAGTATTGGTAACAAGTTTTGTTTTTGTCGGAGATGTTTTTTTTAACTTTTTAACGTTAGTCACAAGTTGAAACCCATTTAGGTCTGGTAAAACAGAAGTATCTTCAGGAACTGGTACAGCAGATAATGAGGGAGTATTTGATAAGTTAATTTGATTAGATGTTATTTTAACAGATTCAGAAGAATTTGAACTGTTACAAGATGAGATATCGGCTAAATCCCATTATGTAGATATGGTAGCAGATACCTTTTTTACAATGGAGGCGTAAGTATTTCCTGAATTAGGCATTTTCGCCTTAACGATTTTACGGGCTTCCTGGTAAGAAATATTGTTTTTTTATTTTTGTTGATATTATTTCTTTTTCCTGTTTCCAGACAAGGCAGTTCCGAGAGAAAGATGTGTGGTCACCCTTACAGTTGACGCACTTCTCTTTACCAGTGCAGTTAGTACTGTCATGATTGACTTCTGCACAACGGGCGCATGTCATTGTTCCGCGGCAAGATGATTTTGAATGCCCGAATCTCTGGCACTGGAAGCACCTTAAGGGATTTGGCACATATTGTCTAACTGATAAGCGCATATATCCGGCTTTAATATATTCTGGTAAAGTAGAGGAATTGAAAGTTAATACCAGATGCTTAGTATTGAGGAGCTGGCCATCTCTTCGTATTGTAATACGCCGTACATGGGTCACCCCCTGACTTTTTAGCTTTTCAGTAATTTCTTCTATTGGAACATTGAAGAGTTCACCACAAGATACAACACCTTTTGATGAATTTAATGATGGATGGAGACTAACTGTGACAGGTATCGTTGATAAAGTTTTGAGATTTACAATTTGTTTTGCTTGTTTGGGAGAATTGACTTCGACCAGTAGGTCACCAGATCGAAGTTTCTTAGTAGATTTTACCACCCCAATATTTCCAGATATTGCCTTTTCCACCAAAAATGGGGACACACCATGAAATGATTCTTTGTTTTCTGATATTCTCTGAATAAGAAAGAATGTTGGAAAATTATGTACAGGTGAAACATTGTGTTGCCCACTGAAGGGAGTACGTTTAAATTTGCCCATATGACATTAAACAAGTTTCAGGTCCAACGGCACCGCCCACCACGGAGCCCAACAAGGGAAGGCAGCCACCGGCTCTGGCCATTCCCAGCCTCGGCTCTTACCTTGGTGCTAGCCGGAACCTATACGCTCGAAGTTACCCCCGGGGACAGTGACCACCCTTAACGCCAAGCCAAAGGAGTAACCCCTTCGCTTGATCCCTAGCAAACTAACAACTCGAGTTGATAGCCACCAGCCGATTGATGCAACGGGGACCACAGTGCACCACCCGTCTTTCAAATGGGTTGCCACGCACGGCCAACACGTGGGGACTTTGGCTGTCCATGAGAAGCAAGAAGCAAACAGAGCGGCGACAGCTTCTCATGGGGAGCTCCCTCGCTTGCCGTCGAGGGAAAGAAGGATCAAGCAGACAGAAAGAGGCGTAGGGGAGAATAAACAATAAATGGAGTAAAGATCTCTGGGAACCTCGGGATTGGGACACCCGTACCCACCTAAAGAAGGTGAGCCCCTGAGGGGCGTCAAACAGAGAGTATGTATATTAAGAAGTTATGTTGAATTTAAATGTCTTTTATTTTAGTATATTAAATAATCGCATATATTTATTTATTTAAATTTACATATATATCTGCATATGAATGAAAAGGAACATAAAATAATTTATTATTTTTATTTGCTGTTAGATAATGATATTGAGCAAAGCTTGATACAAGGTACAATAATCTTTTGTTTGTTCCATTTATCCCGTCTTGACCTCAAAATAATTTATATATCTTGAAATTCACAAATATTCTTGAGGTTTTACTGAAATTATTATTAAAACTTCAAATTGCCACTACTAATTACTCCTGACGAATAAATTCGTTATAACGCAAAATGTATTTTCACCATGGCAAGGATACTCATTAAAAACGATTTGGTTAAATCTTTCTTTTTATGAATTATCGCATTTACATACATGAGGAAATATGGACATTGTTGAAAGAAGACGAAAAAAATCCTGCACAGCTTGCACAAAGAATTAGGAAGCAAAGTTACTATAATAAGAAAGAAAATGTACTATTGAGGAATATATTTTTTCGGACAAATATGTTTTTATTAATATTATGAACAATGCTAATTACGTTGGTAAGTTTCATCTTTACAGTAATCAGAGTTAGTGGACAAGTTTTAAAATCAAATCTACTTAATGTCCATCTCAATTTAATCCTTAAAAATACATTATTTAAGAATCTATGAAGTTATCATAAGAGAGTTAATTGAAACTAATAACTAGCAATAATGGTAAGGGAACCAGGAAGTTAACAAAGACGAATATAATGAAATATCTATATTAATAAAAATGCAACTCGAAATGCGTTGATAAGCGCAAAACTGGAGAACGGCTCGACTGATTCGGCTAATTTTTTAAAAATATTTTCGTTAAGACACGAGGATGGTTCTTATGGAGAGAAAAAAATTAAAAAACTACGTAGAAAATAGTTAAAACGACACTTTTCTTACTTTCCCGCCAAAAATCTTCATTTCCTTCCCCCACACCAACTTAGATAGCAGGAAGTAATAAATTATGATTTGTTTAGAAAGAAATGCGCGAAGTCAGTTGGTTTTCATTCATAGATAACGGGATGTTTAAAAAAGAAAGAAAATAGTTGCTTTTATTATTAGTCGGTATGAATATTTAATCTATGCCTGCTCAAAATAAAGTCTGGGCAGGGAAGAAAAATAGTAATAACAAAGGGAAAAAAAGGGTTTATAGAAAGAAAAGTAGTGAAGAAAAAAAAGGATAGAAACAAAAAGAAGGGTGTGTGTGTCACCATTATTTCGTCTGTGCGAGGCATTTTCCAAACTGTTTTTAAGCTTTTGCATCTCCTGAAAACCAATTGTGTCTTTATTTGTTTAGTGTGTTTACATTTATGAAAATTTAAATCTCATTATTCTATAAAAACAGAATTTTAGACCTTTCCCTCCATCATTTCAGTAAAATATCAATTCCGGGACAATCATTGCTCGGATAGAAAGAGAAAGATGAGTAGGACAATGCACGGAACATCTGAAGAAATTAATACTATAAATGAATTATATGATAATCAAAATTTGTTTGGTTTAAAAATATTTTGGTGAAAAACCTTTTATGAGACACAGCTACATAAAATATTATATGAAAATTTTAGCGAGCATTAATACTGGCGAACCGACTGGCCACCAAAGGCGGCTAGTTGTGTATAAAATCCGTAACGTAGGAGTTTTACTTATTATTTCTTCGCACTCGAAATTCACATATAAAAAGTATTGTGATCAGCAAAAAAATCGAAACCAGATATTCTTGTTTCAGTCTTATTATATTTATATTTGTAAATAAATTATATTTATAAATATGATAACTCGAAGATGTTTCGTATTGTAAGAATGAAATTTAGTATCTGATTTCTACTTCAAATTTGAAGATTCCTACCAAACTTAAAAGGAAATCTGATCAGAAAAAGTCTATCTGTCCCCTTATCTGAATTTAAGTTAACATATCTATAAAATGAAAAGAACTGGATAAATAAAAAATTTATACAGATTTAACATCAAATATATAAATATGTATCAAATTTTGTATGAAATTCGTCAAGGGGAGGATTAAAGAAGTTCCCAAGGTCAAAGGCTTTTTCCCTTTCTCAAGCATATAAACGCGGTAATTCAAAAAGATAAAGACTTAAATAAATAATGAGTAATATAAAAAAAAATTAAAGCCTATTCTTACTGGCTTACTGGCTTTTATGTAAACAAAGAAAAATTTAATTTAGTTACTTTTTATTAAATAACTGTAATTAATATAAATAATTTATTTAAAAAATTTAACTCGCATTTTTCACCTTCACTTGAAACATTCCGAAATTCTCGCATTTTACCGATTCAGCCACTGCTTGTTGATTTCAATTTTCCTTACAAACTGCTAACATTCTATTTAAAGAATTCGAAAGAAATTAAATTTAATTAAGGTGTAAATATTTTTAAAAAATTGTATTAATATCAATTGTCATCTATTACAAGTTTAAAAAAATGTATTTAAACTTGAGTAGATGATCAAAAGTATTTTATGAACGATTGAACATTTGAACAAGATATATAAACATATATAAGGAGAGTGTGAACTAACAGTAGGAGTTGAAAAAGGAGTCGAAAGTGCAAATTATGTTTCCAGATATTTGTTTATTAATGGCATACGAGCGATTGATCGCCGAAAATCACACTCCAATAGATTATTCCGTAATTACTGATCACCAATGACATGCTGTTGATAATGAACAGTATAATCATATTTACACATCACCGTTTTCGTGGTGATGTATAGCGTGGGGGATAGAGCAGCTGGGTGAATGATACATTTTAGCCGGTGTCCTGACACAGAGGTAACGCGTCTTCCTCATGATCAGGCCTTCCGAGGTTCCAGTCCCAGTTAGGACATGGTTGCTCTATTTGTGAGAATTGTGAAGGTGCCTCCCTGTAAAAAGGGGCCCTGCAAGCGAATGTGATGAGTTTGTAGCTAAAATCGTACTTTAGTTGGCTCTGCTTAAAAAAAGAGACGCTTATTTCGGCTTAAATCAGCTGATGCTTCAGCGGGCTTGTCCATGGCAAGTGCCATTATTATCAACAACCATTTTCTTCAGAGGAAAAAAAACCCTTCAAAAATTCTTATTTAAGATCAGACAATCATATCAAAGCATTGGAAGTGTTATGTTTTTGTTTGTTTGCTGTTTTTCTTATTCTGAGCGTTTTTATTATCATGTTATTGTTTCTAATGGGATTTATAACGGACAAGTTTGCTTTTAAGTCGAGGATCCGTCTCTTGTTTTAAGGCGACCAGGGACATTTAAAATGATGTTTAATAATTTTCACCTTAGCAATTTCAAATTTTACAGGCATTAAGAGTAACACTACAGGAGATGACAGACAAATATCTAAAGCATTATGATAATTTATTGATGAGTTAGGGGGATTAATATAATTAAATTTAACATGATAAATAACGTTAATAAAAAATGTTCCAGGCGCTTCAAATTTGTTCGAAAGAGCTCTAATTTTTCTAATTACTTTCTCTAACTTTTTTGAAACAAAAGCTGGTATAAATCTTGAAGTTTGAGTACGATTTATCAAAATTAACTAATAAAATAACTCAAAACTTCTTAAAGTTTTTTTTTAAAAAAAATCAGTAGTTTTAAGTTAATGCATTTTTAATTTTGATATTTTGTACTCAAATTACAAGATTAATCCCAACTTTTGTTTCAAAAGGTTTAGAGTAAGTAATAATAAGAATTCGAGCACTTTCGAATAAATTTGGAGATCTTGGAACAGTTCATTAACGATATTTATCATGTTAAATTTAATTAAATTAATCCCCCTAACTCATAAATAAATTAATATAATGCTTTAAAATTTTGCGTGCTATCTCCTATTGTGTTACTCTTAATGCCTGTAAAATTTCAAATTGCAAAGTTGAAAATTGGAAAAAATCATTTTAAAGATCCCTGGTCACCTTAAATAGCGACAGTTATGACCAAGAGTACGTTTTAGCTACTCAAGCATCACATTCTCTTGAACAACACCTTTTTATAGTGGGAAGTAGCACATCTCACAGCTAGGGTATATACACTGAAGTGACAAAAGTCATGGGATAGCAATATGCAAATATACAGATGGCAGTAGTATCGCAGCGACAAAGTATAAATGCGCAGTTCGTTTTCCAGAGCTTTCATTTGTGTTCAAGTTATTCATGCGAACAGGTTTTTCGTGATTTATGGCGGCACGACGAGAATTAACGGACTTTGAACGTGGAATGTTAGTTGGAGCTAGACGCATGGGTCATTCCATTGCGGATATCGTTAGTGAATTCAACATTCCGAGATCCACAGTATTAAGAGTGTGCCGAGAGTATGAAATTTCAGGCATCCCATCCCATCAGGGACAGCGCAGTGGGCGACCACCTGCACTTAACGACCGAGACCGCCGACGTCTGTGTAGAATGGTCAATGTTAATAGACGCGCAGCGTTTCGTCAAATAACTGCAGGAATCAATGTGGGACGTACAAGGGACGTGTCCGATAGAACTGTGCGGCGAAATTTGTCTTCCTTGGGCTATGACAGCAGAAGACCGACTCGAGTGCCTTTACTGACAGCACGACATCGCCTGCAGCGACTCTCCTGGGCTCGTGAGCATATCGACTGGTCCCTAGACCAGTGGAAAACCGTGGCGTGGTCAGATGAGTCACGATTTCAGTTGCTACGAGCGGATGGTAGAGTTCGAGTGTGGCGCAAGGCACTGTTCAAGATGATAGTGGCTGCATAATCGCGTGGGCTGTTTTTACATGGCATGGACTCGGTCCTCTGGTGCAATTGAACCGATCATTGACTGGAAATGGTTATGTTCAGCTGCTTGTAGTTCGCTTGCAGCCATTCATGGACTTCACGTACCCACACAACGATGGGATTTTTATGGATGACAATGCGACATGTCACCGGGCCAGAACTGTTCGCGATTGGTTTGAAGAACATTCCGGACAATTCCAGCGCATGATCTGGCCACCTAGATCTCCCGATATGAATCCCATCGAGCATTTATGGGACATCATCGAAAGGTCCGTTCATGCCGTCTATACAATCATGGACGTCTATACAGACAGCATGGCTCAATATTCCTGCAGAGGACTTCCAACGACTTGTGGACTCCATGACACGTCGAGTTGTTGAATTTCGCCGGGTCAAAGGAGGACCGACACGATATTAACAGTCATCCCATGACTTTTGTCACTTCAGTGTAAACAACAATCATACCTGAACCAGGATTCGAACTCTGAACGCCCAGACTACGGGGAAGGCGTGTTGGACATTGACATTTTTTATTATTATTAAAAAGCAATCCAATAAATTTGAAAAATTTTAAAACTCCGATTGATCTCAATCAGAAAAAATAACACAGAAGAATTTTTCTGCTTAAAGAAATATTTTCTCAAGACGTAAATACGAAGATATTCATTTCACGTTTTCCAACAACGAGATATTCAAAAACTGAAATTCAAAACATATCTCTAGATGTATGAAGAGCAGAGAGTATTTGGGAAAATGAACGAGACTTCAGTTTAAAATCATTTCTTAAGTTTTTTTTTAATTTCTGTTCGATTGCACGTTTCCTTTGAAACTTCGATCAGCAGCAGATCATGTTTTTTTTTCTTCTTTTCATCGTTCTATCGACAGTCAGAAAGAGCATACTGGAATATCCTTTCAGTTAGTTCAAAGATTCTCATTTTCTTTTTGGCGAAAGAAGTCATGAAATATTCTTATATTGATTTTAAAGAGTGTATATATCAAGCATTTTTCATTTTACTTTTTTATAGAGAAAAATTTAAATTCCATTTATAGGGAAAAATATACAACTTAACAACAAAATTTGTAAATAAGTGAAAACATCTTGTTGGAATCGTTTTAGATAAAAATATCTTTTTTTAAAATTTTTTTATGATAATGTTTGTACTGTTTGAAAATAATATTTTATAATAATGTTTTACCATACGATCAAATCCATGTTTTACCATACGATCAATGTTTTACCATACGATTTGAAAATTGGGTAATATGACAGTGGAAGCACGATGTGAAAAAAAATGTGTTACAGGAAGGACATTTGACCTTGATCTGTCAAATTTGGCATGTAGCTACTTACTAGGTATTTCTGATTGAAATATCAATTCGCAGGATTTCAATCAGTTTTTTAAAATCACATATTTACCAGCTTTTGGAGACTTCGAACTATATGATTTTAGAAAAAACATTTTTGTACATTTTAACATTCAAAATTCAAATTTTTTTATCAATGAAAATTTTATTTCCTCTCTAATTTACCATAATTAAAAAAATTAAGGAATTCTTCATTTTTTAGTTTTTTCATGAATAAATAACGTATTAAATGGGATT
The DNA here is from genome assembly GCA_026289955.1 of Argiope argentata. Taxonomy (NCBI): domain Eukaryota; kingdom Metazoa; phylum Arthropoda; class Arachnida; order Araneae; family Araneidae; genus Argiope; species Argiope argentata. Next base: position 1,391,528 of record JAOUZG010035803.1, read on the forward strand.
TTTGATTTTTTTTCTTATCATTGCTAAAATTAAAAAATAATTAAAAAAAAACATTCTGGCAGATTGATTAGTATAAAAACCTTTACCTCTAAAATCATGTTACGATGAAATCTTCTTTGCTAATTTTATTTATAATTATTTTCTTATATGAAATCAACACTTTCTTGGTTTTGGCTCAATTTTTGACAGGTCTCAGTTCTGTAGATAAATCTGTGTAGCTAATTTTATTTATCTAGTTCACATTTATTTTTTGTTACTTTGTTAACTTATATTCGGACAATCGGACAGACAAGAAAATAATTTACCCAAAAGCTGATAAAAATCAATAAATTTAATTTGAAGACCGTATACCAAATTTCAACGGTCTAGTTCAAAAAAGGTTTTCAGGGATTTTCGTCACAGACAGACGGGCATCCCAAAAATGCGTTTTTCGAGCTCCGGGAGATCTAAATCGTGGATATCCCTCAAAATATAGAATTCGAATCTTTTAAGGATTATTATATTTTCTCTCTACCGTGTATCAAAAATTAATGACATTTTTTCCCTAATTAGTCAATGTTTTGGAATTTCAGTTACTCTTAAAATTTTAATTAACATATGATTGCAGTTGCGATAAAATTGATCTCACGAATGAAAGAATAAAAATTGTTTCTCACTTTTTAATTATCGTCTTCGGCTAAATTTTTTATTACATTTATTTATTAACCAGTGATATAGAATAAAAATATAATTAATTGTTTTTCATCCTTGCTACATCATATGTTGCATAACCAGTATAATACATCAAAATTCCCTTCTCTTTACTCTTCAGTTAAGGAAAAATTACCTTTGATATATCCGCCAAACCTTAATTAATTCTGTTTGGGTACACAAAACTACATAAAAAAAGCGCCACCTACATCAAAAAAAATTTAATTATAATCTTTGACGTCGGCTCTCAAACGAAATTAGATAGTGTGGCGAGCTTCAATAGATTCTCTTTATTACTTTGTTTCCCTATTTACTTTTTCCCGAGCCCCCTAGTGCCGTGTAACAGGTGTCGATGACATTCACAGGTATTCGGGGGGAGCTAAAAATAGCAAGACGAATGAATCCAATCAAGTCGCAGAGGAAATGTCATTCTGGGATGAGATATGCCCGTTCGAGTTATTGGCTTTTCATATTATCGATTGGAAGAGGCAATTTGCCAAAACTGCTTGTCGTTCTTTTCTTGTTCCGGACCCCCTCCCCCAACGCAGATGACTTGTCAGAATAATCTGCCGAGAACATGGCGGGCCCTTCCCTAGCTTGTGTCCTTGCGAGCGATTAGCAGGCCGTAATAAATTTGAAGAGACATCGTCTTCGAGATATGACAGGAAGTCTCCTTTGGAACTGCAGAGCGACGGGGAACGGTTTTGGAACGAATTAGAAGAAACGGAATTGAGGTTCAAAAACCCTGGTTGATTTGAAGAGATGTGGCATTGTTTATATGGAGTGAGAATCGAATATGAAATT